>JAODAL010015145.1:0-84929 GCA_025379985.1 Phyllomedusa bahiana | reverse complement strand
CGGGGGGCGGGGGCCCCGCCCGGGGCCGCATGCCGGCCGGGCGCCACCCGTTCCATCCACTCACCTGGCCTCGCTCCCGCCGGCCCTCGCCCCCTGCCGGCCGGGTTTTTGCCTGCGTGCTCGCCCGTGGATTTAAAGGGACAGTGCGCCGTAATTGGGAATTGGGGCCTGCCCCTATTATTTTCACCGCGTCAATTCCCTGCGGATCTATGTCCCCCCGGCCTTTTGAGAAAGCTTTTCCAAAAATATTTTGCCTTAGGGTCCAGACCCTTGTCGCTTCCCGACTCCAAACCTCTGCCGCCCTGCCTGACCTCCCTGCCTGTCCACGCCCCACGAACCATTCCCGCCCCCCGGGCCTTCTGCCTCCCAGACACGTTTTCTCGGACTATGTTTCTGTCCCTCGCTGCACCTCGGCGCCTCGCAAGCGTCAGTGGGGGGGTAACCCCTGGTGGCCTCACGCCGCAAAAAGTCCCCCCCGGGTTTTGCGGGGGGTTGGTGAAAAACGGGGGCTACTTGATTCCTTTCCCTGGGTGGCTTAATATCTGCTTGCGGTGGCCCAGCGGATCCCTCCCCACCCGTCAAAATGACAGAGTGTGAGGTACGGCAGCGTCACAGCACCCAGCAGGGTTTCAGACAGTGGCCAATGACTTTTGGAGGTGGAAAAAACAGGGTAGGCCACAGAGTGGGACAATGAAAAAGGTGGAGGTGCGGCGGCAGGGAAACGCTGAGGTCAGAGAGTGGACAATGACACAGTGTGACGTCAGGGGAGAAGCCTCGGGAGCGCGGGGGTGACGTGGCACAAGACAGAGTGTGGGGGGGTGGGTTTTGGAATACCGTCCCTGGTAAAGAGGGTTTGGTGGCAGATGGAAAAAAAAACTTCAGCGATGTGTGGCATCAGGGGGTGCGGCATCAGAATAGTGGGTGAGGCAGGTAGTTTTAACCCCGACTCATTTCCAGTTTGGGTGAGGGTCATGGTGATGTTCTGCACCTAAGGGGTTGGTGGTGGGGAAAACCTGGCGATCAGCCCGTTATCTTTACAAAAGGTCAGTTGTTACATTTCCGTGGACAAAGGGGTTCTCTTGGGGGGTAACGTGGCCCCCGCGCATGAACACCCCTCGATGCCCCCTTCTGGCCGTGCAGAACAGCTTTTTTCCCCGCAAAACTCGGAAAGTTGCGGACACATCCATTTTGGGCCAGTAGTCCCGCGGATCTTCTAACGGGGGGCAGGTGCTTTCCATGTAGGCCACCAAATTTGGTTCAGGGTCTGCTCCAGGTCCTGCTGCTGCTCTGCTGGCGACTGCCCTCTTCACTAGGCGGGTGAAAAAGCGTATCAGTGAATCCGACTTAGGTTGCTGTGACCCCCCCCCCTTCCCCCGGAGCCGGGCATGTATGTGGGGGTGAAGAACCCCCCGGTCAGACCCGTCAGAGGAGGGCGATGGCAAATAGGCAGCGGCCAAATGGCTCCGGGGAAAGGCAGGTGTCACGCATGAGTGCCCCTGGTGACATCAAAGTTAACAGGGGTACTCCCGTCCCCCTGAATCATCAAAAAAAACGTTAATGGCCTTTCTTGTTCATACAGTCGGGCCAACTGTGCGGTGGAATTCCAAGGGTAGAACATCGCATTCAGGTGTGTTGGGGGGGGCCCTTCTGCGCTGCAATCGGGAGGGGTTCCCGGCTTTGTAGGAATGGGTGGTGATGCACATTTTTTGGCCATTTTCGAATCTTTGAAGACGGGGAGGGCGCAGGGGCCTCCCTCGGTGCTCGCGGACACCCTGTTCCTCCCATTGTCCTCCCTGGTTGGATTTGCAGTTTTGGGGCGGTTTAAAACCACACATCGATTTCTTGCTGCATGACGTGGGCAGTTCCCCCCCTGTGTGCTTCGTTGCCCAGGAAGCCCAGGTGTAGAACTGCTGACACGCTGTGCCCCACACATGTGGTATGATGGGAGACTTGTGGAGGGTGAGATGGTGGTGGTGGTGGAGGGGGAGGAGGAGGGGGCATTGGCGCAGGGCCGCTTTGACAACGTGGAGGGAAAGCGGGGTTCCCGTCCAAATTGTTGGGGTGCCCGGCCGGAAACATTACCCCGTGGGGCCCAAAAAGGCATGTACTGGGCCCGACCGTAGTTACAGCTCCGCGTCCACATGTGTGACCTTTGGGAAAAAAACCGATAAGCTAAGGACTGGCCCACCTTCTGTTCTACTATTTTATGAAGTGCTGGTACTGCCCCTTTTGGAAAGAAATACGGCTTGGAACTTCCATCTCGGCCGGCACAACCTTGTTTCTGAAAATGCAGGTCCCCCATTTGGAAAAGGGAGCTACTGCAGCACCAACAAAATTGGGCAGGAGTCGGTCGTTCTGTACCTTTGGGTGGTTGGAACTATGTTTTCTTTTTGCAGTCGGCCTCCCCCCCCCAACGACTGTGGGCCCCCCTAATTAGCGAGGAGCAGGAGATCTGAACGGGGAGATGATGTCAAAGAGGAAAAACAGCTCCCTTAGGCAGAGGTGGTGGAGCCTTGACTGGCTGCAATGGCATGCGTGCAACTGGGCGACTGCTGCTGGGGCTCAGCGGCGGGAACAGGATGGACCACCACACTGGCCACGTTTCTCCAGGCCTACCGGATGTGACGCTGATTTGTGTCAGACGCAGGGCCGTTGGTGCCAACGTTGCTCCTGGCCAGCTACACTTTCTGCTTACAGGATTCTTACTATAAAAACCTTATTTGGATTCTCCGGATGTCTTAGCAAAGGAAACTGCCACATCGCCGAGAGTATCGGATTTTACGCCACGCTCCGCAATGAGTGGATATTGCCGCCGCCCTGCCTCGCTGAGCCCCTGTGCCGCTATTTCTTGGGACCTAGCTCCTGCGAAGCGGTTTTTTACCGTGGCTTCTTGGCTCACGACCTCACCTGTGCTATTCCTGGGACTCACGGCCCCCACACTACCCACTTGCTGGCTGCAGCCGCTGCCTGACGCGCAAGCTGACGCCCTTTCCCCTGACGATGATGAAGCCTTGCCTCACCCGGCTCCCAAGTGCGGTAGCTACATCATCATCTATTTGTGTTTCATCGTCACTGCTGTCCTCATCAACCGGTCTTGGTATGCAGGAGTGCTGACCCCACAACATAACTCGATGCCACTATCAACATCTATACTTTGTTTTTTTTTTTTTTTTTTCCGCCTACTGCAAAGAAGCAGGGGATATTGCCACATTTCTTCGCTGCCAAGTAGCTGCTGACTGCCCTCCTCAAAATTGTTCTATCCTCGTTATATAGTGGCGCTGATCCCAGACCCATAGTCAGATCTCTGGCTGAGGGATCCGGATGGGGACAGAGGTGGTGAGGAAGGTGAGGGCCGCTGACCCGCTCCCGGGCCATGCACTAAGGGTTGTGTTGACGTTCCCACCGACTCTTGGCTGGGGTTTTCAATGTCTTTCTGGGGGAAGGAAGAATGGACCTAGTCAACCAATACGAACCCTTGGGTTCGCTGAACAACACACGGCCGATAGATGACAGCGGGCAGTTTGGCATCACCCGATAAGAGACCCTGTCTTGCGAATCGTCCCTTGCTGTGCTGACCTGGGCCTTGTTCCAGGGAATGTTTGTGCCACTGGCCACTCGCTGGTGCAGAGCCTGCCCACCTCTCTGTCTGACATTATGTTTGTTCTAAAATGTACAAGACAACTGTTTGTTGAAGATATCTGATATATGATAAATTAATACACCCTGTATTTGCTCAAATGAAACAGTAACAAGCTTGGGTAACCCTTGGATATAAATTGCGCTCAAAAAGTGACCTTAGTCGGATATGAATTATGGCTACAGAATTTCTTCGTGGCGGTGATAAAGAAAGTTTCTTTTACTGAGTGGCAAAACTGCAGAAAAATTCCTATAGTTAACCCTTGAATGTAAATTGCGCAAAGAAGTGAGCCACCACAAACTACTAGTTTGTAGGTGTTACAATGCCGTGGTTTTTACGCAACACAAACAAGGATGGAATAAAATTGTAATTAACCTTTGCTTGTGAATTTAGGCTACATGAAAAAGGTATATATTTTGGCGGTGAAAGATGACGTTTCTTGGGAGTCTACCACAGCTGAAGAGAAACAACGCTTCATTACCCTGGATGTAAATTGGCCAAAGAATTTGAGCAGCTCAAAAAAATTGAAGTGGTATTTGTGTAGAAAAAGCTATGTTATCTTTAATATAGGAATTACCAAACAGGAATGCTTAGATACCCCTTGGATATGTCAATGAGCTGTGAGCAGATAGGATAGTAAATGTATATGCAGCTGCAGTGGGCGCACCACTGATTGTCAGAAAGTCCAATACCCACAAAAAAAAAAATCAGAAATAGAAACGTTACAGAGAAGCAGTCTCTGAGACAAGCAGTGAAGACTCACCCAACAAAATAAATTTGATAATAAACTGCACGTAGTTGTGAGCCGATGTGTAATAAAATGAGATCAAATATTGGGAGGCAAATATGAAAAAATGAAAATATGTAATTCAATCAATCATTCATTTTTATTTCTTTAATTTCGCTTTAGAACATATGATCAATAGTATAGAGATGTTAACGAAAATAAAGAAATAAAAATGAATTTCTCGCGAATTAATCTCTTTTTTTTATGTATACTCCCATTTATATGTTTCATTTTTCATTTAGAGACGACGGTACAACTTCGCTTGTGGTCTTATCATTTTTATTTATTTTTCTGCCATTGGTAAGTTTTATTCTCAAAGATTGCATTAGCAAAAAAACCATAAGAGAGCTGTGTCGCTCTCGCTCTCCCATTGGTCCAAATAAACCGCGCCTCTTTTCAAATGAGCAATCACCAAACAGAGACTTGTTTCTGCATTTCTTTTCCTCCATAGAACTCTATGAGATAAGTAGCTGTCCCCGCTGATTGGCTATGCAGGACGACAGCCCTCCTCTTCCCACCACCATATCACAGTAACTAGAATATTCCATAGACAGTACATAACTTTTAGGGGCGCCCTTCTATCGCGCCTTTCTTGCTCCACTCAAAATAGAAGCGCCAATACATCTGATTGGTGGCTTCATATCTGCCACATGGGCTTTAACCAATCAGCTCTTTTCTGCTTTTTTTACAGTATTTTGAACTGTCACACCTTTGCTATTTGATGTTGCGTCAATACTTCTCCGGTAGGAGATTTAATGGTTCACTGGAGTAGCTGCTATTCTGAATTGGTTTGGTTTGTGTCTGCCGACACATGATGAGAAAGCTGTCTTATATGAATTTCGAATTATGTTTTCCCGGACAATTCTACAATATCACAAATACTGATGTAGCGTCTTAGGTAATGTCGATCAAGATGCGTTTTGTTATGGAATTTGATTTACTGTATTGTTGTATATAGAAGGTTTAAGTTCTTTTTCAGATAATGTTTTACACTATAAAAAAGACTTTTGTTAATCATAACTCCATGCTGCACGGCGCTGAGAGACAGAGATTTCATATGCCCCGATCTCTCCATTGAATACAAATGGGGACAAAAGTAGCTCGCACTAGTGATTGGCCGGGATAGACGAAGCCCCCGCTTATAGAACTATCGGAGCTCTTTTTGCCTTTTTTACTGTATGTTGAACTGTCTCCGAGCCTTGTCTATTTGAAATTGAGTCAATACTTCTCATAGGTTTATAATGGTTAACTGTCACTCCTATTTCTGATTGCTGGTTTTATGGGCCTCGTACCCCTTGACAATGTGAAGAGCTTCAGAATTTGAATTACTGTGTATTTCCGGGGAAATTTCGAATAGTCCCAATACCTGATGTGCGTCCGGATATAGCCTGAATGCCCCACGTTAGGTCTGTCAACCATTGTCAGCTCAGTTTTTTGGACTCTATTTACTGTTATTTTGAAACAGAGTCCGATTTTTCATTATTATTGGTCAATATCTCCTCTACATAGGTTATATATGGTGTCAATGTCGCTCTAATCTGATTGGTTTGGTTTCTGCGCGTCCAATGAGAGATAGAAGGCTTACAGAGTTTTCTGAAAAGTACTGTATTTTTCCTGGAATTTTCAATATCCACAAAGTTCATGTTATTTACACGGCCTTCCTACATCTACCGCAAACAACCAGCGAATAAACTGAACTTAAGCTTGTGGGAAAAACCATCAGTGAATAAAACATATGCATGTCAAGAAATTGTTAATCATTACTTAAAAAAAAATTTTCTAAGTTGGATCAATATAATTCCTGTTTGAAAGGAGGAAATTGTGAGAACTAGACCCCCAGGCAACTAATCACGGTGACCCTACGGCAATTGGAGGCCACAAACATCATGCAGATGATTCCAATGCCTGATTCCCTCTTGATGAATGTCAACACGATCCCACATTATCTGTGGGGAAATGCCCGGCTTGCCAGTTGGTATGTAATGACTCATACCAGCTGTGCTGCAAGAAGTAACGCATCAGAATATAGATGCTTGATGCTGGGGCAGGACAAACACCTCTATGGCTGTGGCGAGCCACGCTCCAGGCCATTCAGTCACACTTTTTGGATTACCCAGAGTCTATTAGGGATCAGAAAACAACATACCACCAGTTAAAAATGAACATTACAGATGTATGTTGATATGACGCACGATTTAATATTTTGTCGGGATAAGTGCACACATGACTCATTAAGCATGGTCATCTCGGCGTGTTGTTCCTGAAGGTTGCGCCATTCTTGATTTTTTGTTAGGGTGAGTTTTTTATGTTTTGTATTGCGCGTTTGGAACGCTGATTTGAGCTCCTTTTCGGAGTATGTATTGTTTGTCTACATATAATTAATGAAATTGTTTCTTTTGATTACCATACTCCTCATGGCCTCACGAGCTGTAGAGCTTGGAGATTTAGATTTCTTTGGGCGGCTCTGATATATTTTGTCCCTGATAAATTTTAGATTGTCCACTTTTTCACAAATTTATTCGCTTTTAGACAGCTTTGATTTTCACTTTCACATTCAGCATTATTCATTTTGAAAGGACCAACTGCTGTTTTTGCTCATTCTCACTAGAACCATGTTTAATGATTTTCTCGCTGTTGTTCCAGGGCCTTAGTGCTGAACGAATCGGAATTTTTACATGTTAGGCGCAGTCCCACACTGCGCTGTTAAGTTCCCTGCACGTGAGGAGCCTTGCAGCCTCCCACCTGGAGGTGGCGTCAGGGAGTACTTTACACGTCGTGTGTTCGAAGCGCTGCCTCCTCGTGGCGCGCGAATACTTCATCGGAGCAAGTCTCGCCGCACTTGTGGCCTGAGTCCCCACATTTGCGCCTCACCACTGTTGTGGCCGAGAGGCTGCGGGCTAGGGATCCTTTAGTACCGCATGTATCTGAGGCCACTCGTGTGCGTGCCGCACATACATGAGGCGCAGTCTGCTCGGTGAAACCTCGGGCGACAATCGTGCGGCTCGCGACGACAGCGCTCGCTTTGGTTCATGCTACATGAGACCGCCTGCTTATGTCTTTACATGGTTCGATAAGTCGCCCTGAAATGTGGCAAAAGGTTGAAAAGTTCGAGTAGGGCGAGTCGTATCGGTAATACTGATTACGCGTGAAGGCACTGTTATGACGCAACATAGTTTCACAGCACCTTTAACATATGCACCAAGTGGGCACCCGCTAGTGTCCAAGAGATACGCAAAATATATAACATGCTCACAAACTATTTGTAACTGGAGGGGATGTATCTTGCTTTGGAAGAACTATAGACCAAGTTCTCTGAGGAAACAATGGGTGCCTACAAAAAGGTAAAGTACATGATTTGTACAATGGTCTGGTTTCTCCTCCAATACAGAATTATGGCAGAAAAGCACAAACCTGCTACAAGAGGTAAGACTAGAACCACAGTCACTCAGTTAGAAACAAGATACAAATATATGAGATGGTATACAGTCGAGTTTCCTGTGACTTTAACCGTTCCAGCCAGTTTGACATTCTGTCCCCTAGTTACAAATGTAAGATTTTGGGTGGCATGCTCAGACACTAGTTGTAGTTCCCTGTGTTTCACAACAGGTGTGATACTTAGTGCGCGGAATGAGACAAGTTCCAGCATGCCACCAACAGCACAATGACGCATGGAGCATGATGCTGATAATCCTTTATTAACTAGGGCAACCACGGCAGCAAAAACAAATGTAAAAACCCTTCCCAAGATGTATATATAAAGAAACATTTTGTGTGCGCGGTGGAGTTATTTATGGTGTAATAAATCCGCTGGATACCTGTTCTGTCACTTGACATACAAATTCAATCTTAAGATAACAAACTCACTACAAGGCTCCTTATCCCGGTCTGTTACTGCTGGGGAGTCATGTCTTTGTATGTCTAAATACATAGCAAATGGGTATGGGTAAAGAAGGGGTGGGGATAGGGTGGAAGACTGATGGTGGTAGGCCTGCTTAGAAAGCTGTGTTTTAGGGCATGCATGAAACAGTAACTGTTGGGAATTGATCCAGAATATTAATATGTCTTTAATATCACATTCCGGGGAACTGGTGCAGCACGAGAACAGTGGAAGGTTCTAATTATGGAGGAAGTTAAAGCGATTGTCTGACAATAAACATTTATCACATATCCATAGGATCGGTGATAAATGTCTGATTGACGGTGTCCCACTGCAGGGAGCCCCAACAGTTGCTAAAATGGGGACCTGAGGCCCTGTCATTCCTCATTTTTCTGCACTAGTGTTTTTGTTTAGTTTTCTTCCCACATATCAAGTCCTGCTGATAAGAATTATACCTCCCAGGCCATATTCAGTCTGGAAAAGAACCATCAAACGATCCTCTCACTGATGTGCCATTGGAGTTCAGAGGGAAAGGCAGGGAGCCAAACTAGGAAGTCATGTAGTATATAGGGGAATGCTTAAAAACATATAAAAAACACAACCAGCCAATTTAAAAAAATCCATATAATAGTCAAACAATTGCTATTCCTCATGTCCTCATGTCCACACACATATGATTATTTATCCTGAAATAACAGGTTCACTTCAATTAGAAGAGGTGCAATAGTGTCTGTCAGAATTTTTAGAAGTTTGATGTAAAATTGTTATATATTTTTTAAATTTTTTAGAGTTTGGTGTTTAGTAGAGAAATGTTAGCCTTGTTATGGACACTTTTACAGGGCTAATCCTGCTTGTTAGGTCATTCTATGTCCAACTAGTTATTCAAGACACTAGCTAGCATTATTTAATGTGTAAGTGCCTCTGTGTGGCTGATGCTACCCTGTGGCTACTATTGGGAAAAATACTAAATATCAAATGGGTGGCACTGTGTAATGGGTTTCATAGTTTCATAGTTTCATAGTTTGTAAGGCCGAAAAAAGACAAGACGTCCATCCAGTTCAGCCTGTTGTGCTAAGGTGTTGATCCAGAGGAAGGCAAAAACCCCCAATGAGGTAGAAGCCAATTGTCCTCATTTTAGGGAAAAATTCCTTCCCGACTCCAATCTGGCAATCAGAAAAATCCCTGGATCAATGACCCCTCTCCTGAATCCTAGACACTATAACTTGTTATATTATTACGCTCCAGAAATGCATCCAAACCATTTTTGAACTCCGTTATTGAATTCACCATGACAAGTCCCTCTGGCAGAGAATTCCATAGTCTCACTGCTCTTACAGTAAAGAATCCCTTTCTATGTTTATGTAGAAACTTTCGTTCCTCAAGACGTAGAGGATGCCCCCTTGTTCTAGATACAGCCCTGGGTATAAATAAATCTTGGGAGAGATCTCTATATTGACCTTTGATTTTTAAACATATTTATTATGTCCCCCGAAGCCTTTCCTTTTCTCTAACTAAATAACCCTAATCTTGCTAATCTTTCTGGGAAACTGTAGTCCACCCAGTCCTTTTATTATTTTTGTTGCCCGTCTTTGTACCTGTTCAAGCTCTACAATGTCTTTCCTGTGCACTGGTCCCCAAACTGTACACAATATTCCATGTGTGGTCTAACCAGTGACTTGTTGATGGGAGAATAATGTTCTCATCATGTGCATTATCCCCCT
This sequence comes from Phyllomedusa bahiana, assembly GCA_025379985.1. Classification (NCBI taxonomy): domain Eukaryota; kingdom Metazoa; phylum Chordata; class Amphibia; order Anura; family Hylidae; genus Phyllomedusa; species Phyllomedusa bahiana. The sequence goes on along the minus strand of JAODAL010015145.1, from coordinate 74,907 downwards.
TTTAATGCCCCCCATGACCCTTTTTTGCCTTGGCAGCTGCTGTCTGACACTGGCTGCAAACAATTAAGTTTACTGTCCACCAGGATTCCCAAGCCCTTTCTCCATGTCATTTTTACCCAGCCTTTTTTTCCATTTAACTGTAGTCATGAAATGGTTTTCTTTCCCTGTGCATAACCTGCATTTATCTGTATTAAACCTCATCTGCCATTTCCCTGCCAGGCCTCCACTTATCCGATTCCTTTGTAATAACATATTATCCTCTACTGTGTTGATTACTTTACAGAGATTAGTATCGTCTGCAAAAGATCGAAATTCTACTGTGTAATTCCCTGTGTAAGATCATTAATGAAAATGTTAAAGAGGATAGGGCCCAATACTGACCCTTGTGGTACCCCACTAGTAACAGCAATCCAGTCTGAGTATGTACCTTTAAATTTTACTACCCTTTGTATTCTATGAGTGAGCCAGTTGCCTACCACTTGCACACATTTTCCCCCAGTCAAGCATTCTCATTTTATTTTCCCAAAACCTTTTATGTGGCCCCGCATCAAATGCTTTAGAAAAATCTAGATCTATGACACCCAGTGCCTCACCCCCGATCCAGTCTGGAACTGACTTCCTCATAGAAGCTGATGAGATTAGTTGACAGGACCGATCCTTCATAAACCCATGCTGGAAGAGCGTTATACATTTATTTTCAATGAGAAAATCCAGGATAGCATTCTCTGAGAAAACCTTCATACATTTTACCTACAACAGAGGTTAAGCTTACCGCCCTATAGCTTCCGGACACTTTTTGACCCCTTTTTGAATATTGGCACCACTTTTGCTATGCGCCAATCCTTTGGGACATACCCCGTTATTAGACAGTACATAAATATTAAGAATGGGGCCCTATTATGACATCACTTAACTCCCTTAGTACAGTGGGTGTATGCCATCTGGACCTGGGGATTTGTCTTTTTTTAATTTCCTAAGACGGAGCTGCACTTCTTCCTGGGTTAGAAAAGAAACTTTTAAGTTGGAGTTTACCTTATCCCTCTGTTCAACATGAAGCTCATCCTCATGGCGGCAACTCAGTGCATTTAGGCATGTAGACATGGTCAAGACAATCTCCTGCAGTTCAAACCGAGCATCAGTATGGGGAAGAAAGGTGATTTGAGTGCCTTTGAACGTGGCATGGTTGTTGGTGCCAGAAGGGCTGGTCTGGTATTTCAGAAACTGCTGATCTCCTGGGATTTTCACGCCAAACCATTCTAGGGTTTACAGAGAATGGTCCGAAAAAGAAAAAACAATCCAGTGAGCGGCAGTCCTGTGGGCGGAAATGCCTTGTTGATGCCAGAGGTCAAAGGAGAATGGGCAGACTGGTTTGAGCTGATAGAAAGGCAACAGTGACTCAATAGCCACCCGTTACAACCAAGGTAGGCAGAAGAGCATCTCTGAACGCACAGTACGGCGAACTTTGAGGCAGATGGGCTACAGCAGCAGAAGACCACCCCGGGTTCCACTCCTTTCAGCTAAGAACAGGAAACTTAGGCTCCAATTTGCCCAAGCTCATCGAAATTGGACAGTGGAAGATTGGAAAAACGTTGCCTGGTCTGATGAGTCTCGATTTCTGCTGCGACATTCGGATGGTAGGGTCAAAATTTGGCGTCAACAACATTGAAAGCATGGATTCCATCCTGGCCTTGTATCAACGGTTCAGGCTGGTGGTGGTGGTGTCATGGTGTGGGGAAATTTTTTTCTTGGCACTCTTTGGGCCCCTTGGTACCAAATTTGGGATCGTTGCAACACCTTGTGGAATCTATGCCACGAAGAATTGAGGCAGTTCTGAAGGCAAAAGGGGGTCCAACCCGTCACTAGCATGGTGTACCTAACAAAGTGGCCGGTGAGTGTATTAGTCAATATTAAATCTAGAAGGGCCTTTCCTCTAGTCGGTTCTTGCACCATTTGGCAAAGGTAATTATCATTAGTTATTGACAAAAACCTCTTTCCTTTGTGAGACCTACAGGTTTCAGATTCCCAATTGATGTCTGGATAGTTATAGTCGCCCATAATAATAACCTCATTCTGATTAGCCGCCTCATCATTTGCCTGAGGAGTACATTTCCATGGGTTCTGTTATATTTGGGGGCCTATAGCAGACTCCTATTAGAATTTTATACTGTTATTACCCCCTGTATATTTACCCATAATGATTCCACATGTTCATTTACCTGTACCTATTCTTCCCGCAGTGTTGGCTTCAGACAGGATTTTACATAGAGACAGACACCTCCCCCTTCGGGGCTTACGATCCCTTCTAAATAGACTGAAAACCTGTAAGTTAACCGCCCAGTCGTAGCTCTCGTCCGCCATGTCTCGTTATCCCCACTATGTCAGATTTTTCTTCAGCTATTAAAAATTCGAGTTCATTTTTTTTGTTGGTCAGACTGGCATTGGTCTGCATGCTTTTAGAGTTTTCCAGTTTTTATTCCTTTCTCCTGATCTTTTTTTCTATTGCTACACCCCCTCCCTCAACTCCAGCCCCTGTTTTATTCCTAATTCCCGCTCTTATCTTCACTATCTTGCATTCTATATGTGTAGTTGCCCTCCCCCCCAGTCCCTAGTTTAAATATTCCTCCAACTTCCTGGCCATTTTGTCCCCCCATTCAGCTGCGCCCGCCCCTGTTAGGTGCCGCCCATCCCGAGCATAGGTCTGTAGCCAAGACAGAAGTCAGCCCAGTCTCCAAAAACCCCAAAACCCTCTTTCCTACACTAATTTTTGAGCACTTATTCACCTCTCAATCTCCCGCTGCCTTTTCTGGTGTGGCCCGTGGAACAGGTAATATTTTTTTAAAATATTACCTTGGAGGTCTTTTCCCTGAGCTTTTGGCCTAAATTCCCCGAAATCATTTTTAAGGACACTCCACCTACCTTTAAACTTTATCATTGGTGACAATGTGCACCATGACAGCTTTGGGTTCTCACCAAACCCCACCCAGCAATCTGTCAACACGATCCGCGATATGTCGAACCCGGGCCCCAGGTAAACACATTACTGTTCGATGATTCCCCTTTTGTACACCTTTGTAGCCATTTAAAAAGTGCCATTGACAGTGTCTACAATAAACCTCATGCCACATAGTATTATTTATTGAATAGTATTAGCCATGTAAGTGTACATCAGGGTCACCATACAGCCAAGCATATGAGCCCCCACCCATTATCAGTTCCGATCTTGTGGGCAGTTTTTTTTTATTTGATCAGACCACATGACAGCAGTACTGCCCATACTGCCCTGAGGGCAGCGGTGGTGATGTAGTGATATTGCTTTTCTACTATCTCGTTATCACTGTGACCCCAAGACATTCCACCGGTTTCTCAATCAGTGCACCATTCATTTTGAGGTCCTGATGCATCAGTTCTCGTTGGATCAAGCCAAGGTGACCTTCATTATCAGCCTGTTCTCAGGTGAAACCTTGGTCTGGGCAACATTCCTCTGGTAATGAGGGGATCTATTGGTAAGGGGTTGGCATTATACTTATGGTAGAGTTGGTGACACAGTAGGTTGCCATGGTAGACCATATTAGGTGGTACTCTGGTAATTGCAAGGGAACAGTTAGTAAATCAGGCAGTTTTGGGGCCTGTGTATGTGTTAGCACTGATGGGTTGCTATGATAAACCAGGCGGATAGATGGCCTGGTTAAACCAGACAAAGGGTTAACGGTTCAGAGTTAGTGAAGGGCAGGTTTAGCTTGTGTTTGTAGTGTAGTGAGTCAGCAGGAGCTGGGCAGCCAATCTGAGAGCTCGGGGGGTGGAACTGGGTTGGAGAAGCAGGCGGACCTGCTGGTGCTGCACAGCATCAATGCTGCAGAGTGTGATAGTTCGTGAGAGTGTGACGAGACAGAGTCAGTGAAAGGAGAGAGGATTGAGTTCCTCAATAAGGAGTCTGGTGAGCATGAGGGGTGGCAGATATCTGTGGCTTGCATTCGAGGAGAGGCCAGTGAGGCCAAGAACTTGTATATAGTTGAAAGTTAAAGGAGAAAACCGGGAGAGGCCAGGGAAAGGGCCCCACTTCCGGAGAGTGTCCGGAGGGAAGACACCGACCCGGGTAGCAGGGGGAGAAGGACAGCAGGAGGCCTTATGGCTAGTTGGACAAGACACTACTGACAAAAGGATCAGGTATAACAGTGAGGAAGACAAAGTGGGATCCCCTTGTGAGCTGTGTGTGACTGCTGAGGCTGCTGGGTGTCAGGACACAAGAACTCGTGGATGTAATGCATACAGTGACAGAAAGCCAGAAGTAAAAGCCTCGTTATCCCTAGATTACCATTTGTGTGTTTGAAGTTATTTAACCGCAGGTGCACCACAAGTCCCACACCTCTCTTCACAATATAAAAGAACTCTGATAAAGGTAGTTGCTACGGGCAATGGGTGGACGCAGTTGGGGTGCTGACATAACCAACCTTGACCTTTACATGTTGACAGCAAAGCTTGAAGTTTGAAATTCTTCCACAAGGAATTTGAAGAACCTGGGACCAATTCTTCTGCCGCATCATCTCTGCTGCACTTCAGACAAGATGATTCCATAGTGGGGTAATATGCCATTCAGTGCCGCACTCTGGCCTCTGAGCTAGCCTGGGTCAATGACGTTCTTGCAGAAGCATAGAAGCCTTCTGAGAAGGCCTTGCTGGTTGAATCAAGGAGCTGGCTGATCATGATCTTCCAACTAGCCTGGACGACCTCATAGCCCTAGCCACCAGAATAGACATTCGTTTTTCGGAAAGAGAGTTACAGCTTCGCCAGCAGAAAGTGTTTCCCCAGCCTTGCAGACTTCCTCACCAGTCTTCCAACGTTCTCCACAGCGACCATCAACGTATCCTCAGGACAAACCCATGCAGGTAGAGAGAGTTCATCTAATAGAAGAGGAAAATACCCACAGGCGCAGTCTGAACCTTTGCCTATACTGTGGGCGTACTAAGCATTTCCAAAAAAACTGCCCAGTTCACCCGTGTTTGTCTGGGAAACTCCAGCGCCTAGGCCTCGTGGGAGAGGTGGGCCTAGACAAAGATGTGCCTTCTCCACAACCATGATCATGCCAGTCCCCCTCAGCTCCATATCTGGCTTCAACGTTCACGTTCCTGCTGTCCATCCACTCATCTCTGTTTTCCAACTGACGGGTGCCAGTCACTCGGCTAGACAGACCTCTGTTTTTGCTTCAGTCAATGAGGAGGGCTTGAAGGACTTTTCCGTACTGAACCACTGACGCTAAAAGTTGGGAAGTTGCATAAGGAGAAGATTAAGGGCCACATGTATGAAAACTGTCTACTGTAGTTCTAAGACTTTCTTTGTTCATTTTTTACAGAACACTATATCAAATGAAAAGGGAGTTTTGATTGGTTGCTAAGGGCAACAAAGAAAGTCTTAGACCTCGACAGTTTTTATACATGTACCCCTAAGTTCTACATTCTCCCACGCTACACTGCAGCAATTCTCCGGGGCCTTCCATGGTTGCAGCTGCACGCCCAAGTATTGGATTGGAAAAAAGGCAAGGTCTCTCGATGGGGTCAGCAATGTCACTCAAGGTGCCTCTTTTTGCTCTGCCCACTGCAACCTGCTTTCCCACCTGTGCTCTTGACTCCGCTTCCAGTTTCTTCTATTCCCTGCCAAGAATTCACAGATGTCTGTGATGAAAAGCCAGAAAAAATCCTTCTGCCACATCAGTCCTAAGACTGCAGTTGCAAGTCGTCCTCTCCCACTTATGCTGGTCTACATCCCTGCCCATCTCTCCCCCTGCCGTCCGCCTCTGGGTTTTCAGTTGTGGGCCACAAGTCCAAGAAGTTTCCTGGATCTGGCAAGACATCAAGTAAAAAGGAAACTTTTGGGTACCCGAGGGTAATGTCAATGCCCCACAAATTTCGGAAGAAGAGGGGCCTTAAAGGGCGGGATACCGTCACGATGTGCACTGCAACCCCCGCTCCAGACCACAGATGCACTTGTGTCAGAGTTCCCTGCTTCAGCTGCCCTATCAGCAGCTGCTCACCTCTTTGCTCCTGCTCTGTCCACTGCCTGTGACCGCCGTGTGCGTACTCCTTCCTTCCTTGCCTCTCCAATGGCTGACCACCTCCCACTTCTTAAAGAACTTCCTTCCTCTTCTCCTTGCCCGATTTTTGGTGTTCCTGTGCTAGAGCTTGCCTCGTAACACGTGTTGCGCATTTCCTGGTTTTTGACCTTCTGTAAGACTATCAAATACATTGCTGTTTTATTTTGCTTTGTTGAAGAAACAAGAGAGATTTTTTCTCTTCTAAGTGCATACAAGTTTCTCTTAGTTACTGAATATCTCTCTCTCTCCTCTCTCTTATTTTATTAGCTGGAAGCTGCTGTCCATGCAAGGTGATGTCACTCCCTTCTGTGTATAATCTTTAGGAATGTACATGTTTTCACTCCTTTGAGCACTGTAGTCTCGTGTACTACAGATTTTACATTTCCTGCAGTCATTTCAATGTATGACGATCAGATAGGAATAGCAAAGCTGAGATCCCCAATCACTGCTATAGACCCACCCACAGCCCTAACAATACATGTGAGTCTGAAGCTGTTGTAATAAATATAAGGCAACAAAACAAAATAATATACAGTTGAAACCAAAAGTTTACATACACTATTTGAAAAGATACATATGCATGTTTTTCTCATGAAATCAAAATAAACCTACTCGTTTTAGGTCAGTTAGGATTACCAAAATTATTTATATTTGCCAGAATAATGAGAGAGAGAATTTTTAAGGCATTTTTATTACTTTCTGTAAAGTCAAAAGTTTACATACACTAGGATTACTCTGCCTTTAAACAATTTGGGACAGATCATATGATGATGTCATGTCTTTGAAAGATTCTGATTTATTGGTAACATCTGAGTTCTGTGGATGTATTTTTAAAGCACGCCAGAAACACACTGCTACTGTGTGTAACATCATGGGAAAGTCTAAAGAAATCAGCCAAGATATCAGGAAGAGAATTGTAAAATTGCACAAGTCTGGATCATCCTTTGGTGCAATATTCAGATACCTGAAGGTGCTTCGTTCATCTGTGCAAACAATTATAAGCAAGTACAAATATGATGGGAATAGGGGGAGCCCTATGTTGCTTTTAAAAAAAAAAAATTATTTATTGAAAATCAAAAACTAGGCATCCACTGTAATCAATCAATAAATATATAATTTTACAAAACTATGTGGGGTTCACCTAATTTTCAATATCAAACCAAAGTAAAACCAGCAGCTGCAGCCTGATACTATCAGAATGACACTCCCCAACGTCAGTCCTCGTTGACCATTTTATTATGAAGTAGATCCAATGTAGTCCAATGAGTCCAGAATAGTGCAAAGGGGAAACTTGTATACAATAAAAACAATACAAGAAACATGACAGTACTAAACTCCATCCTCTACACCCACTGAAGATATTGCCTGCAGATGATCTTCTGTGGTTGCAGGGTACAGAGTTCAAGTGCACAATATTTTTCTGCGGGGTTCAGACCACAGCTGCAGAATAATCTCCAGGGGGCATGGTCCCCTGCCCCCCCCCCCCCCCCACCCTCCCCAATGAGATTGTAAACTGTTCTTTATACTCATCTCCCCATCATCATTGTGTTATGCATTCTAATTTGACCACAAAATACAACCCACACATATCACCCCATAGCTCCCTCACCTTCACTTATCACACCCCACCACTTCCACCTATTACCCCACAGCCCTCTCACCTCCTCCTAGCCAGGGCCGCCATACAGGGGGTACAGCCGGTACTCCTGTATGGGGCCCGGTGGAATAAGGGGGCCCGCTGCAAGCGGGCCCCCTTATTCCTCATGTCAGAGTGGGGCCCGGCGGCACAGCCGCCTAACCAGGCTCAGGCTGGCCCACAGTGTGGGCCCCGAGCTGCTGCATCCGGTCTCTGAACGCCCGGGCCCTGTGTCCCGAGCGCCCAGAGACCGGCCCCGGGGGTCGGGGACTAATGTCCCCGACTCCCGGGGCTGTGCGGTGTCAGCGGAGCTCAGCGCCACTAGCGCTGCGCTCCGCTGATCTCCCTTGCAGGTGTTAGGCGTTAGGCCTTCAGCCTGCCAGGCACCAGCCCCTACTAGTGACGTAGGCGGCGCGGTGACGTCACTTCACCGCGCCGCCTATGCAGGGCGGCAGGAGCCGCCGGCAGCTCGGAGAGGCCGGGAGCGGCAGGACCGAGGCTCAGGTAAGTGTTTTTTGTTTTTTTTTTATATATATAAGAAAGCGGGCACTGACTCCATCTAAAGGGGCCCTGACTCCTACCTAAAGGGGGCCCTGACTCCTACCTAAAGGGGGCCCTGACTCCTGTCTAAAGGGGGCCCTGACTCGTATCTAAAGGGGGCCCTGACTCCATCTAAAGGGGGCCCTGACTCTATCTAAAGGGGGCCCTGACTCCTATCTAAAGGGGGCCCTGACTCTATCTAAAGGGGGCCCTGACTCTATCTAAAGGGGGCCCTGACTCCTACCTAAAGGGGGCCCTGACTCTATCTAAAGGGGGCCCTGACTGTATCTAAAGGGGGCCCTGACTCTGCCTAAAGGGGGCCCTGACTCTGCCTAAAGGGGGCCCTGACTCTGCCTCACGCTAAAGGGGCCTTAACTCTGCCTGAGCCTAAAGGGGGCCCCTGACTCTACCTAAACCGGGCCCTGACTCTACCTAAAGATAAAGAGGGCCTGGACTCTACTTAAACATAAAAAGGGCCCTGACTCTACTTAAACATAAGGGGCCCCCTGGCTACCTACAAACAAAAAGGGGGCCCTGATCCTACAAGCCAAAAGGGGGGCCCTGATCCAACAAAATAGCAAAAGGGGCCCTAACTACCTACAAACTAAAGGGGACTCTACCGCACCTACTAAAGGAGGCCCTCGACTTCCTGCCACTAGTAAAGGAGGCTCCAACTACCTGTATACTACCTAAAAGGGTGTTTTATCTACTGGGGCATTTCCCTCCCACCCTGGCTAGGTACCCCCAACCTACCTGGGCCGGCCTAGCAACTTATCCCTGGGGTCTACTACCTAAATAGGGATGTCTAATTACCCTGCCCATTTCCCAAACCTACCTGGGGTTTTTGTCTACCAACCTGGAATAAATTGTGAGAAGCAGCCCAAAGCTGTGCATTATCCAACCTCTTGGGAGAATGACCTCAAAGTTAGGGGTTGACCCGCCTCTCCCCCCTGGGGGTTTTGACAGAGGTGGGAAAGAAAAAGAGATGCGGGGAAAAGTGGTTCTAAGTTTTTGTTGAAATTTTTCTGCGGGGATGAGTTGTGGCCAGGACAAGTCATCATGGGGTTTGGGGAACGGATGCAGAAAGAAGGAAAAAAGAACGACTCAAGAAAGAAAACGACTCAACAGTGGGACGTCTTAGTGATCCCTGATTTCGGGGGTTTTTTTACTTCTTTACTGGATCAGTGCTGTATTCCTGTAATGTGATGTAACCGAGTGGTATCAATCAATGTGGTCTCCATATGGTGGTTTTTTATATGGGCGTTAGGATATGGCAGCGTACAGTACGACATGTTCCCGATTGTAAAAAAAGGGAACACCTGCCCCTGTGATAGGATTTTTCCTTTTCCTTTCATGCTGGGGTTTTTTTTTTAGAAGGTGGTGAGGTGCTTCCAAGGGAAACATGGGGGGGGATAATTTTAATGGGTGGGGGGGATATTGTATGTGGGTGGAGGGGGGTTTGTATGTGGGTGGAGGGGATATTGTATGTGGGTGGGGGAGAAATTTTATGTGGGGGGGAGGGGGTATTGTATGGGGGTGGAGGTGGATATTGTATATGGGTGGAGGGGGTATTTTATGTGGTGGAGGGGGATATTGTATGTGGTGGGGGGGGATTTTATATATGGGGGGAGGGTATATTGTATGTGGTGGAGGTGGATATTGTTGTGGTGGGGGGGGGATATTGTATGTGGGTGGAGGGGATATGGATGGAACTTAGCCATGTGTCTATATATGTTTGAAATGCATGTGTAGACAGACAGAATTGACTCACTTGGGTATAGTACATACAATAAGTTTTTTTTTTGCATACTTATTTGTGGTTAAAAAGGGGCATTTATATCCTAGAAGCCGTTTTTTTTGTGGGGCGGGGTGACGGGGGTTCTTGGGGCGGGGCGATCAGGGGCTGGGGCGGTGTTTACAGGGGGGCCCCGGTGCTTTTACTTATGGGGCCCTGAAATTTTGTGGCGGCCTGCTCCTAGCACCATATAACCTCCCCCGTAATAGCCTGTTTTACAATCTGTTTTAAAATTGATACCAAAAACAAAAACTACCCCGCAGTGGTCACAAATTTTGTGAAACTTTACACTATCTTTCCCTCTAGTAATTGCCTCTCCAACTACCAGCACCTGTCTGGCATACCCAGTACATGTAATAATGCTGGTTGGAACAAGATGACAGAACTGGGCTTCTCTTATATAAGTTACTTTTTGTGGGTTCTAACAGTGGCTCTCAGAACTCAGATACCCAAAGGACTTAAGGAGAGACTAATGATAGCAAACCAAGCAGTCACAGGGAAAAATAATATGGAACATTTATCAAATACAAAGCTGCAGAGGGACTCATTACTGGATGATCAAGTTTGCAGGACCACAAGGCAGACAATATCAGGGACAAGGAGAAAAGGGGGACACACAAGGACACAACTGGTAGGAGCGAACTGTGCTAACTGTCCCGAATGCCCCCAGATCTTTCCAACATTGACCCTAACACCAGACACCATTGACCCTTTCTGTCCCTTAAAATATCCATATACCACAACTGACCATGACACAAACAAAGTGACTCTGAGATCTTTAGACAACCAAGCAACCAAGACATAACACAGCAAAAAAACAATAATACGAGAAATCCATAAATAACCAATATGACAAGGAAAACTGTGAGACAAACAAGATACATGAATAATTAAAACTTTTGAAAACTGGATACAGAATACTAGATTACTAGACACAATCTGACAGGACAGAATAATATAGGGGACATGTATGAAGATCGGCACGTCGAACCGCCTGTTTTCACGTTTTTTTCTGTAAAACCCTTGCCCCCGGGATGTATTTTTGGGCGCCGAATTTGGGGCTCTTTACATGCGGGGCAAACTTCGACCCCCCTTCAAACAGAAAAGCCCCACATTTGAAATTGGTCTGCCTGTCGGGGGCTCTAAGGGCCCCCTTTAACTTTGCCGACCCGGATTCTTAACAGGCGGGGAGTTTTTTTCGAATGTGTGGTCCCGTCCCAGAACGCCCACAGAAGCCCCTTCATTTTAAAGGCGCAAAGAAAGTGGCGAAGCTTGCCGCCTAACAGCGCTTTTAACGGCGTTCAAAACAGTGGACCCAGCACAGTGGGGCCCGCTTTATACCCCCTGAAAAACACGAAAACCCCCGATCATACATGTCGCCCTATAACTAGAACTTAACCAAACAGGACTGGACAGGACTAGATACTGTATAACTATACACAAGACAAAACCTTAAAGCACAAAAGACAGAGCTCTGCAATCAATAACCCCTATGCTGCTAAACCCGAAAAACTATATAGTTTTTAACTATATATTAATTAACCACTGTCCTCTAAATGAGCTAAGACTGTGCAGCTTTTTTAACCTAGTCACTAGAAAAGGGAGTATTGCCATGCAACCCCCTAAGAAACAAAAAAGGCCAAAGGAAATGAAAACTTTTTTGGGTCTAAAACCCACTTTTTTTCCCCCTAGCAACCTATGGGAAAAAAAAAATGATTTTTTAAACCAAAACTGTTTTCATACATGTGGCCCAAAGAGAGAAAAAAAAAAAATTTGCAAAAAGGCCTGCGCTCATAACAGCCTCATGCCCCAACCCATACGGGAACACTGAAAAACCTTTTGAAATTGACATCCCCTTTTTCTTTGGGCCAACTTAAAACCAACTTTTTTGGGAAAAGGGTAGATCAAGCTCAGCTCCCTGACATTCTCCTCTCTTTTTTGGGGAATTTTTTTTTTTTCCAGTTTCCTTTTTCTTCTTTCGAAACATCCATACTGTCCCCCCTCTCAACTTCTGCTCAATGTATTTTTCTGCAGAGCACAATCTTTTTTTCCCTTTTCTAAATTCTTTTAATTTTTCATTATTGCAAGTTAATTATTTAGATCCAGGATCTGAGCACTCAACCATGCAACATGCAAATGTGCTGCACAGCAATATGCATCTTCAAATGGCTATTTAAAAAAAATCCCAATACACTAACACAATAAAGCTCTAAAAAGCTGCACTAAATTTTGAAAACACATTGCCCAAATCAAGGGGGTTTTTAAATATTTAAATAAAAACCCCTGCCCCTGGGGTGCTTCAAACTACTGGCCAAGCAAAGTTTAATGAGGAGACGGTGCTTTCCCCCATTCCCCCTCCATTCCCTCAAAGGGGGGCTTCTGATTATCTCCATCCTCCTCATTTTAACAACCCTGGGCCCGGGTCAAACTTGGTTTTTTTTTTGGGTTTTTTTAATGCACTAAAATAAGGCAAGTATAAAAAACCCTTTTTTAAATGCCCGCCTCAAAAGTCACTTTTTTCTCAAACCTCAATTGAAGAAAAAGACAAAATATTTCCCCAAAACCTCCAATCAGTTCACACTAAACATGAAATTCTCTGACTCTTTCCGGAGGGATGGCTCTCCGCAGTGACGACTTCCGGTTCCCGGAGCTTCATTAGCGGGCGCCTCCCGCACTGGGTACACACTCTTCTCCTCTGCTTGCTCTGCCCCCCCCCTACAGGAAACAAATTTTCCCTTTTGGGGTGTTTTTAAAGCTGCTCCTGTTAACCTGTTTTTTAATGGGTTTTTTTTTAAGGGCCTTTTTTTTTATAAAATTTTATCTGGGGGTCTTTTTGTTTTATTGTTTGTTCTTCATTAGCATACCACTCCCTTTTACTATTTCACACCGCTTTATCACCTTCATTGTGGCTCCACTATTTTCCTCGGTGGTTATTTTTTAATATTTCTTTAAGAAAATTTTTCTTTTTTTTCCCCCCAAATGATATTTTTTTGGAAAAATTCCCACCTTCTTCTCACTTTTTGAATTAAAGGTCTACCTTTTTCCTTTTGGATACGGGATAATTTTTTCCCCCGTTTTACTCATTACTGGGGTTAAGATTAAAACTTTTGGCTATCCCCATCGGTCGTTTGGCGATGGGTCGCCCCCAAAAATCGACAAATTTTCCCGAGGGTTTCGATGATAGAGGGAACGTCGATGCCCAAATTAAAGGGTCAAAGGGGGGAAGACCAACAACACCTTCATTTTTACCCCCAAACGGGGCTGGAGAACGGAAATTAAAATCCAAAAACAGTCAAATGGATACCTGCAACATCTTGGGCCAAACACATTTAAAGGTTAAAAAAAGCCCAGAAAAAAAATCACAGACCTTTCAATTTTCCCCCGTCTTGAAACCACACTTTCCCCTTTAAAAAACCTGCATCCCCCAAACAAATTAAAAGTGCCAAAAAGGCATTATTTTTTGGGAAACCATCATTTTTACTTGAACGGGACATTGACTTTTCCCTGTCCTGGAACGCAGCAGGGCCCCCAAAACCCTGCATAAACCCCAGTTTAAAAAAAAGTCCCGGAAAAAGAAGTCTTTCAACCAAAATTTAATTTCCCCGGGACATAGACAATCCCTGTCCTGAGCCACAGCATCCCCCCCAAAACCCTGCATGCCCCCCAGTTTAAAAAAAAGGGGCCGGGAAAAAAAGGATCTTTCAACCCTATTTTATTTTTCCTGGACTTTTGACTATCCCTGTCCTGGGCCACAGCATGAGCCCCAAACCGGCATGCCCCCAGTTTTAAAAAGGGGGGGGAAAAAAAAGGATTCTTTAAAACCCACCATTTTTTTTCATTTGGCCCTTTGACAAAACCTTTTCCGGGGGCCAAAAGCATGAGGCCCCAAAACCTCATGACCCCCAGTTAAAAAGTCCCGGGAAAAAAGGAGTTTTTTTAAACCCCACCTTTTTGGGGGTTTTCCCAAAGGGGAACATTGAATATACCTTCCGGGGCCCCCAGCATAGCCCCAAACCTGAAAGACCACAAAATTTAAAAAGGGGCCGGAAAAAGGAGTCTTTAAACCCCCCTTTTTTAGTTTCACTGGACATAAACGCCCCCTTTTTCCCTGGGTAGCTTTTTGCCCCTCCGTAGGGAAGGGCGGACCAATTACTTAAATTTGGGAAATACTGGTGGTTAAGGGCTCCTGTTACCCCCCAGGTGCCCTTTTTTCCCCTTGGAAAACTTTTTTCCCCATTTTACTAACGGCGGAGGAAATTGCTCTGTACTTTGTTCTCGCCCCTGCTCCAAACCCCAAAGGTCCTCTGAAAAAACCCCAAAACATCGGTCAAGTTTTCCTGTACCTCCCTTGTAAAAATTCAGAGGAATTTTTTTTTACCAGCAAATTTTGAACTTTCAAGTTTTTGGGGTTTTTAAAATTTTAAAAAACACATTTTTAAAAAAATAGGATGGAATCCCCCCCTTTCCCTTTGTTTCTTTTTTTTTTAATTGTTTTTAAAATTTGGGTTGTCTAAATACAGGGTTTTGAAACCCAAATTTTTAAAAATCTTGAAAAAACCCAAGTTCATTTTTGCAATATTTTGTTTTTTTTAACCCCATTTCCACCTTTTCCTTTTCTGACAGCCCCCACACCCCTGAGCCACTCTTGATAATTGTAAAGAAAAAAAGCTGTTAAAAAACAAAAATTTTTTACAATGGGAAACCTTTGTAGCCCTACCCTGAAATTTTCACACAAAATGCCCCCAAAAATTTCAAAGCTTTACCCTTGACCCCACTTTGGAAAATTTTGTGAAGAACAAATGTTTTTTTAGAAAAAAAAATTTTAAATTGAAATGGGAAACCTTTTAGTAAAAGCTGCATGTCCAGAAAAAAAATCCCCCAAAAAAAATTCCCAAAGGGCATTGACCCTTGAGCCACTTTGGACAATTTTTGAAAAAAAATTTGGTCTTTTAAAAAACTTTTTTTTTTTATAATAGGAACCTTTATAAGCTCCCATTTCACAGAAAAAAATGCCCCCAAAAATTTAAAAAAAGAAAAGGGGGGTTTTTTCCCCTTGAGCCATTTTGGGAAAAAAACCCACTTATGAAAAAAGTGAAAAAACCCCAAAATCTAAATGAATTCGGATTTTAAAAAGGAAATTTTTTTTGGAAACCTTTTCAATTAAACCTTTTTTTTGACTACAAAATTGCTGTTTTTAAACTTTTAAACCTGCAAAGTAGCTCTATAAAACAAAGCGGGCCGCCCCAAAAAGTGAAAAAAAAAACGTATCTGAAAGGGTATTGGGATATTAAAAAGGGTTTTTTTTTGGCCCCCTTTCAATTCCCCCCTGTGGGACTACAAAATTGCTGTATTCACATTTAAGGGCAAGGTGCCTCATGAACAAAGCTGTAGGGGCCCCAAAAAGTGAAAAAACACGTATCTGTAATGTATTCGGATAAAAAAAGGTATTTTTTGGCACCTATCAATTCACCTGTGGTGACTACAAAATTGCTGTATTCACATTTAAGTGCAAGGTGCCTCAATGAACAAAGCTGTAGTGCGCCAAAGTGAAAAAACACGTATCTGTAATGTATTCGGATAATAAAAGGTATTTTTTGGCACCTATCAATTCACCTTTGGTGACTACAAAGTTGCAGAATTCAAATTTAACTGCAAAGGAGATCTATCAACAAAGCTGGCCTGCACCAAAGTGAAAAAACACGTATCTGAAATGTATTCGGAAAATAAAAGGTATTTTTGGCACCTTTCAATTCACCTGTGGTGACTACAAAATGGCTGTATTCACGTTTAAGTGCAAGGTGCCTCAATGAACAAAGCTGTAGTGCGCCAAAGTGAAAAAACACGTATCTGTAATGTATTAGGATAATAAAAGGTATTTTTGGCACCTATCAACCTGTGCTGACTACAAAATCGCTGGATTCTAATTTATAACTGCAAGGTGGCTATATCAACCAAGGTGGAAGGGGCAAAAATTAAAATGAACACCTATCTGACATGTTTACTGAAAATTTAAAAGTGGAGTTTTGACCTAACAAAGAGACCTGCAGTTTACTTGAAAAGATGTGTATCCAATATAAGTTCAGGCTGCCCAATATCCAGGAAATAATTTAAAATAGAAAACTGTTAATAATAAAGCTATTGCAGTGCAATGTCTACACTAAGTCTTGATGAACTATATCCAGTATTCTTTATAGAGCTTGTTTGTGTTCGCCCGCGGGCCCCCCCCCCCCCGCTCTCCTCCATGACTTTTACAGCGTTAATGCTCCCTTTAAAAATTCACTACCTAACTACATAAAATCTTCAAATCTCTGATCTAACTAAGTTGTAAGGACACAGCTAACAGTAGAGCTTTCTCTGTGAAGAAATAGAATAATTTCGCTGAGCTGTTTAGGACACAGGCAGAGCGCCACTTCCTAACTGCTATGAGATGCTGGGTAGACACTGATCATGAACAGGAAAGGGCTGTTCTATGTAAAAACGAGGTCATGGGGAAAATTTTCCAGCCAATCGCAACCATACACATCCCAGTCATGACGTCGCACACACATCCACACCCTGCTCTATTCTGTAAGCTGATTTGCTGGCCGCCAAAAGGACAGGAAGCGCCGAAAATGGCGCGAACTTAACAGATGATGCACAGATTTTAACCTACATTATCGCTTGCTCTAAAAATTTCGATCAACATAAAAACTGTGCCGATTTCAACTTTGTCGATAATAATCGCTCAACACTACTCATTACGTGTGCTCTCCTACTTCTTTTTCTCTTTTCTTTCTATTGTTCCTTTTACTTTTGTTCTATCCTTTTTTTCTTTTGGTTTCTTTCTTGATATCTAGTCTGTTTTTTATTATTTTTCTTTTTCCCTTTTCTCTATCTGATTCTCTTATGTCTTCCTTTAGCTATATCTTCTCGTCTTGCTTTTCTTTATTTTCCTTTTTCCCTTTTTTAGTTGTTTGTCTCTGCTCTCTTGATTTTGTTGCTTTTCGCCAGATATTGACCTTTATGTACATATGATTTATTGTATATATTACGCTTCACACAAAGGTCCCTGAGGAAGGCCTCTTGGGCCGAAACTTCGGACCATGTAGTGGGCATATCTACCTTTACTTTTGTGCATTACTATGGAGAGCTGATGACTGTTTAAATACATCATGTGAAACAAATAAATTCTTTTTCATCTGTAAAATTACTAAAGGAGTGCCGTGGATTTTTCTATACATGGAACTTTAGCCTTTGGCCTTCTATAGAGCACCTGCATTTTCTATAATTGGTGTGCGGCACCATTATCTTTATCTAAACATGAAATGAAAGTTCTAGGTGGACAGTCTGCCACAATTTTAATTGTACACAGTCCACTGATATGGCTAGCCAGATGGGCCATGTTTTAAGCTCATAACCTGCCATGAAAAGACTGAGACAAATCAATTTGA
The DNA here is from genome assembly GCA_025379985.1 of Phyllomedusa bahiana. Taxonomy (NCBI): domain Eukaryota; kingdom Metazoa; phylum Chordata; class Amphibia; order Anura; family Hylidae; genus Phyllomedusa; species Phyllomedusa bahiana. Next base: position 57,421 of record JAODAL010015145.1, on the reverse strand, counting down.
CTATGTGAACCAAACTTTGGTGCATTAAAATGTGTTGGCAGCAGCACATTGAGCCAAGTTTGGCTGTATACCTGTTTATACATCTATAGAACTGGCAAAAGAATGGTTGATTACTGGCTAAACAAGCAAGTGTTTCCTGATAATTGCCTTGCATAAAAGATCCTGGTCCCAATGATTGCAGCTTTAATACAATACTATAAATCATTGTTTGTCTGCAGCACATATCCCCATGTAAATAGGGGATGTACTGTTGGACAGTAAAGAACGTCTGTCGTTTGTGGGTTCCACAATTGGACAACACTGTAAAGGCTACTTTTATGGAGTCCTGATTGACTTGCAGTACATTGATAGTTGCTCCTAATGTGCAATTATTGTGCAGTGTAAGAAGCCTTATATTTTCAGAATGTTCATGGGTTAAAGGGGTTGTCTCACTACATTGATTCATCTTCGCTCAGTCTTGTTTTCTTGGTTTCATTTTTGAATTAAATGTTTACAGGCTTCTTCTGGCCTGCAGTGATGAGCTGCTGAGGACATCAGGTCTGTAGCTATAGTGACCAGTGCCAGTAGCCTATCAGGAGAGATTGAACAGGTCTGTAGCTATAGCGACCTAAGGAGCTGAGGCAACCCATACAAGAGAGGATATGTAGGCATAGGAATGACACTGTTAATGGACACATATTGCAAACTGACTTGTTTTTTTCAAGATCTTTAACATAAAAAGCAATCCTTGTAGTGAGGCAACCCCTTTAATGTCTTAAAGGCCTTTTACTGCAGAAGTTCTCATATGCGCTTAAAAGTTTAGTTGCTATTTAAAAACAAAAAAGGGGAATTCTAGGCGAACACCTATTTTTTTTTTTTTTAAATAGCCTTTTTTAAACCTGGTTGTAGATGTTTTACTGATTTGGCCACCCAGATGGACCACATCTAGACTAGCGAGGCCATAACATGCCACCAAAGTGCTTAAAATAGTCTTATTTATCCCTATTCTCGGTTAAAGAAGTGCTCACAAACATTACATTTGCAGGAATACATAGCGGAAATCGCATCTGGTATACCTCAAATCAAAATGAAATAATGTCAGCCTGACTTGTTTTGATCCTACAGCAGATGATGAGTTTGCTAATGATGCAGAAGCACTTGTTAAGTTCAGGAAACAGGATATAAGGATAAGTCAATTTAAAGAATTTATAGGCATACTAAAAACATACTATTACCTTCAGCATGCAAGGGAATAGTGGGTGAAACACAATGCTATAGGCATATTATGACAAAATAACTCTGAATTTCCCTTAAAATGAAGTTAGACGTATGGCTCACATTTTTGAAGCAGCATTTCGGGTATTTTATGAGCTGCAATTAATTCTTGTAGACTCCAGTTTATCCAATCGCATCGGGTATCTAAACAACTTATCCAGTGCCAAGCATTTCTGCTCTTAAATCACAGCCATTTCTTTGGCTTCTAGAGCCTTCTTCAAAGTCTACCTTTGACCTTAGAGATGGTGCAAACAGCTGAAGAATTTGGGGTTTTGTGACATAATTAAAAACAAATTTAGAAAGAGAATAGAACTTTTGTGAGTAGGAAGCCTGTTGGTGAGGAGGGTAAACTTGTTTCTGCACAAGAGGTTTGTAAAAATCTTGTGTGGAAGACAATGAGCATTCGTTTTTTTCCTCGGTGGATTGAGATTCAATAAGTCATTCCAATAAAAGGCATTTTTTTCACTGTTAAAACGTAATACATAAATTGGTTATATTTTAATATATGAAATTCAGAGCCAGTTTTAGAGAAAACAGGTCCCTAAACAGAAAACAGGGTGGTTTCCTTTAGACTGTTGTTTTTTTTTTTGGTCTGGTTACATCAATACATTAGAGGAATTTTCTGAAATATCAATGGAGTATAACTAAACTATGCCAATGATGTTCAATTGTTATAAAAGTAACATAATGCTTGCTGTTTGTGGGAAGCCACATGGTTGACTATTGGCTGTAGGTTGACCATCTTATAGTAGAACATAGTAACAGAGTAGGGAAGGATGAAAAACAACACAGATCCAGCGAGTCTTACATGTATCCTTACATTCTTGATGCAGAGGAAGGCAAAAAAAAACCAAGAGACAGCTGCCAGTTGCCCCATACAACAGGAAAAAATGCTTCCAAACTCTAAATATAGACAGAAAATCCCTGGACTAACATCCTATATCCAGTATCTATTGGCCTTAACCTATAATAATTTATTTTTTTTCCAGCTCAACCTTTGCCACGATTTCATTTCATACCTTCTGCATCCAGCTCTTCAGCTCTGTGTGCTCAGAAGGGGGCGTGTGTGATTTGTTTGCATTGCATATCATGTGACCCTGCAGGATGACATCACCAGGCCTTTCCTCTCTGTAGTCAAAGAAAGGTCTGTTTATGTAAAGCATTGTGAGCAGCTGAGGGGTAAAGTTTTTGCCTCCAGGCACAAGGGTCCTAGGTTCAAATCCCTGCAGGAGCCAAACCTGTGTTGTTGTTTTTTTCTCTTTATCAATGCACAGACCTGATTGATGCTTCTTTTTATTTATTTGCACTGTTTGACTAATTACTAAGGAGTACAGAGGACGGGAGTAGAATGAAAGCACCTGGGGTTTGAACACTCAGTAGCTGCCTGAGAGGAGAGGTGATGTCTGAGCATGACTGACCAGGACTGAAGACCTCTCAGCCCTGGTCGTATCCCCTGGAGACGAGCTGTAAACAATGGATCACTAAAGGAGCAGCTAAAGCAAAAATGGTGCAGAATTTTTTATAATAATGAATGGTGAAAATGTTTGTTATTTCACTTCCAAGCTTCTCACGTCAATTTTGCTTCATGGCAAAACCCCTTTAAGGGGGTTGTCTCACTACATTGATTCTTCTTACCTCAGTCCTGTTATCTTGGTTTCACTTTGAATTTAGGGGCGTGTTTACTAGCTTTCACTAGGCTGCAGTAGAAGCCAGGTCTGTAGCTATAGTGACCAGCGGCCGACCTATCAGGAGAGATCAAACAGGTCTGTAGCTATAGCGACCTGAGGAGCTGATGCAGCCCATACAAGAGGGGATATCTAGGAATAGGTAGGACACTGTTAATGGACATATATTGCAAAGTGACTTGTTTTTGCAAGATCCTTAACATAAAAAGCAATCCTTGTAGTGAGACAACCCCTTTAACTTATTTAATGTATCCACCGTCACAAAGTTCTTGCCATAGTCTCACTGCTCTTACATTAAAGCATCCCCATCTATGATGATGGTGAAACCTTCTCTCCTCTTGATGTAGAGAATGTCCCCTTCTCATTCTATCAGGACAAGGTGTAAAAAGATCACACGAGAGATCTCTATACTGTCCTTTCACATATTTGTACACGGTAATTAAATTGCCCCTAAGCCATTTTTATTGGAGCTGAATAGCCCCAAGTTTGATAACCTGTCTTAGTACTGAAATCCACCCATTACATTAACCTACTTGTTTGCACTCCTTTGCATTGGGATCCAGCTTGGATATGTCCTTCTTATACACTGGCAAAATTCTACAGAATATTCTGTCTTGATTATTTATGCCTCTTTTTTTGTGCAAGCCATGATTTTATTTGCCCTAGCAGCAGCTGCCTGGCATTGATCACTAAGGGTGATATGTATGTACTGGACTGCCCTGTTCGTTATATTTTTAACAAGGCACACTCCAATATCAGGCGCATTACAGAGCGCCCACTGCACTTTGTAATGCGCCTCAGATCGGGGGTCGTGCTGGAGGCGTGTCGCACTACAACCGTAGGAAGCTACACAGTCATAGCTTCAGTACGGCAAATCCAGGCGCATTACTGCTGGAACAGGTAGAGCACTTTACAAGTGGTTTACCTGAGCCAGAAGTGTCGGTTTTGTACTAGAATGGGCCTGATTTATGACACACAATAGACCGGGTTCATAGATTCAGGAGCATTCTGCACTACTATTGTGTGCAATAAAATTGGTGTCTGGGAGCCAAAAATCATACATGTCACCCTAAATATAAGACTATTTTATAAAGAGGTTTAGTACTTTTCTAATGGTTATGCCAGAGCTCTAGCAAAAAGCTGAGGTTACACCTACCAAACCCTATTAAAAGGCCATGTCTACAATTAAGGATGATGTTAGAAGACAAAGATAATTCTAAGATGTATTTTTTTTCTACAGATATTTGGATGGATCACAGGAGGATACATAGGAAATGGAATGCCTGCCCTAAATTGGTTGTTGTTTTGATAGCGTCATCGGGTCTTTCTTCCTTACCGAATAGAAGGTGTCATATGGCAACTTCTACACTGGGCGTCTAAGACAGAAGGAATCACATTACTGCAAACTGTTACTATTAATTGCACTGTTCATCAGGTGATGTTTCACATTCCCTATAGCACTTATGTTGCAAGCATACTTGTTTGCTTTTAATGCACTTCCCAAGTACACAGACAAGTCACATTATTAAAACCACTTCCTACTTCCTAATCATAAAATGATCTTGAAAGAAACAAGCAGCACTACAGATATAGCAAAACCAAACTTGACAGATAACAGTTTCTTAGCTCCTGCCTTCTTCATAATAATATGGCTCTTCAATTTTTTTCCTCCCTGCCTTCCAAAAGCCATAACTTTTTTTATTTTTTCATCTACATAGACATATGAAGGCTTTTTGTTTGCAGGACAAGATTTACATATAATGTACTGGGAAACCGAAAAGAATTCTAAGTGTCTGCGGGGTTTTTGTTTTTATGGCATTCATTCTTGGGTATAAATTATGGGCGACATGTCCGAAAAGTGGCGTATCTATGACAGTTTTAGGAGCATTAAATCAGTGTAAAGTGCCACTGAAAGTCCAATACTTTCTAAAAATTGGCGTCAGGTATACCTTGCATAGATTACTTAATGCACCAAAAAGGGCACATCGTATCACAAAAGGGCGCATTGCATCAAAAAAGGGGGCATTGTATAAAAAAGGGGGCGTTGCATCAAAAAAGGTGACATTGTATTAAAAAGTGGTCATTGAATTAACAAAGGGTCATTTTATAAAAAAGGGGCTTTGTATAAAAAAGGAGGCATTGTATAAAAAAGGGGGCTTGCATCAAAAAAGGGGCATTGTATCAAAAAAGGGGGCATTGTATCAAAAAAAGGGGCATTGTATCAAAAAAGGGGGCATTGTATCAAAAAAGGGGGCATTGCATCAAAAAGGGGGCATTGTATCAAAAAAGGGGGCATTGCATCAAAAAAGGCAGCATTGTATCAAAAAAGGGGGCGTTGCATCAGAAAAGGGGGCATCGTATCAAAAAAGGGGGCATTGTATCAAAAAATTGGGCATTGTATCAAAAAAGGGGCATTGCATCAAAAAAGGGCACATTGCTCAACACTCAGCACATAGCATATCATTGGTAGTATATGGTATGCGTCTATCGAGGCTCATTGCCCGACGGGGGCGCATAACATATGTAAGGTGCTTCAATAGGCGCTATTCACGACAGTGGACCATATTTAGGCGCATTACAAAGTGTCGTTCCCGACGTATAATGCACGTAGTTTTAGTGTACGGCAGTCCATTTACAACAAGAATATGGTGTAAAAAGTGGGTTTGCCGCAAAATAGAACAAAAAACTGGCGTTGGCGTGTTGGGACATGTGGCCCTATGTCTTTTCTGTATTCTGTAAGTTTATATGATTCCAGTGATACCAAATATGAAGGGTGTTCATTATATTTCAGTACTTTTTAAAGAAATAAAAGCATTCAGCAATGTAGCAATACCAATTCTGTGTCACTTAAGGAGGGGGGGTGATTTGAACTTGTTTGAACTTGTAATATTTTTTATTATGTTTTATACTTTTTAAAAACTTTTTTTTTTTTTTTTAAATTATCATTAAGTTCTTATAGTGCACACCACCAAAAGGGGGCAGGATTGCTTGTTCACCCTTCTCCATTATATAGATGAGGAAGGGTGTACCAATATGGCGGTTCTAGAAACGTTAACATGGTGGCTATGAAAGCCTTTATTAGACTTATTATTAGGCACCTGATCTGTCCCCCGCAATCTTGTCACAGGTGTGGGGGGGGGGGTCTGGTGGTCAGAGTAAGGAATGATATAAAGCACTATTTCTCATTCATTCAGATGCTGTGGCTAGAATCCCTGCTGTTAGTGTCAGATGACAGCTGTAATAATTAGCTGCCACCCGTGATGTATTGTGTGGACTCACTGTGTGAGTCCGTTTCATACAACTCTACAGGCATTATGGTGTATTAGTACGGCAAATGTCAGTAAGGGGTTAATGACTTTTGGTTTGAGATAAGAGTAGTGTCACGAACGGTCCTGCGGGCGCACTCGGGCTTCCATTGTGCCCCCGACTTCAGGGACGAGTGGCGCCGTGGTCCGTGTATCAGCCCGCGGGCGCACCTGCTCCCCTGCACAGCCCAACTTACCTGACTGCCCTCCTGCACCCCCGCGACTTCCCTGCCGGCCGGTGCGTGCGGGGCAGCTCTCTTAAATTTAAAGGGCCAGCGTGCTGACCCTATATAAGGTAGTACCTTCCGGAACATCCCCGCCGGATCTTTAGTGCCATTGCCTATTGAGAAAGCGTTTCCTGTCTGTTCTGATTACCGTGTACCGTACCTTTTGCCTCCGTTCCTCGACCACGAATCTTTGCCGCCTGTCCTGACCTTACTGCCTGTCCCCGACTACGAGACTGCCTTACGTTTCTGTACCACGCTAAACCTTGGCTGCCTCCGCAAGCAAGTCACGTCAGGGGTAGTGGCCTGGTAGACTCCCGCCGCAGCAAGTCCATCCCGTGTGCGGCGGGCTCTGGTGAAAACCAGGACCTACTTAGATTCCGCTCCCTGGCGTGGCTAACCCCATCGCTTGCGGTGGTCCAGTGGATCCACTACTGCGAATCGTGACAAGTAGATAACATGCAAAGCCCTGATATTATGGTCAAGTTAAACTCTGCTACATCTGCACTTGTTGGGCAACCAGTGGTTTGTGTGTGCAGGAGCAGGAACTTCAGGTAAAAGTAATCTGCTACAAATCAGTTCTGCAGGACGAGAGAAGCAGCGCTTATTTAGAGCCACTTATAGTTGAAACCAGAAGTTTACAGACACAATATAAAAAGACACCTCTGCATGTTTTTCTCACAGACATGAAATCAGAATAAAACTTACCCGTTTTAGGTCAATTAGGAACCAAAATTATTTATATTTGCCAAATGCCAGAACAATGAGAGATTGAAAATTTTTAAGGCATTTTTATTACTTTCTGCAAAGTCAAAAGTATTACTCTGCCTTTAAACAATTTGGGACAGCCCATATGATGATGTCATGTCTGTGGAAGCTTCTGATAGATTTATTGGCAACATCTGAGTTAATTAGAGACACACCTGTGGATGTATCTTAGTGCACACCAGAAATACACTGCTTCATTGTGTAACATCATGGGAAAGTCTAAAGCAATTAGATAAGATATCAGGAAGAGAATTGTGGACTTGCTCAAGTGTGGATAATCTTTGGGTGGAATTTCCAGATACCTGAAGGTGCCTCATCAGGCCTGGACTGAGAATCTGTCCAACCAGGCAAAATCCAGAGGGGCTGGATCACAATGGGTCGCCTGCTCTGTGGCCGAAATATATTTTGGGTGTTCTTACAGCTGGCGCTGCTCCTATCTTCTATTAATAAGTGAGCAGCGGCCACTGCGCTGGGCCGCCGTGACGGACCGCTCACTCCTCCAACACCTCAGGAGTCAGAACAGTGCTTGAGCCTCAGCCCCACACACTGTCCTGTCTCCTGAAGGTATCAGTATGGAAATAAGGAGAGGACCAAGCCGCCCTGTGTATCGTGCAGCCGGCGCGGCTCCTGTCTTCTTTTAATATGTGACGGTGTGAGCAGCGGCCACAGCGGAGCGCCGAGGTCAGAGGCGGAGCTACGAGGCCAGAGGCGGAGCTCACACTGTCATACATGATTGAAAGAAAACAGGAGCAGCACCGCTGCACATACATCAGGGCGGCTTTAAAATATTTGCCGCCCACCGGCTTGCAAAACATAACCCTCTCCCAACGCTTTGCCCCCTTCCTGTGTGGCAGCGTCCCAGTCATGCCTCAACAAAGATTCCTAGTGGCTGCATCCTACTAGGCCAGCAGCACCACAGCCTCAAGGTATTCATTTTACATATATATATAGGTCGTTGCTCCTTTCTACTCTGACTGTGTGGACAGAAGCTAGCATGGTGGAGTGCTCAACATCTCAGTGTTGTGGAAGGGTGGGTTCACACAGCGTATAACGGTTTGTACCTGTGTGCACTGCTATACGCCTGCTGTGGGGTGTAAGCGCTGGCCAGTGCCTACTTTCAACAGCAGGTGTATTGTGGCGCACAGGTACGCGGCACTATGCGACATGTGAACTCCATCTTGGCCATCAAAGTTAGGCACTGGCAGCGTCAGGACTGTGTGTGCAGAAGCAGAGCCGCAAATACTGTCTGAAAAACTGTTCAGTGCACTCACGTGTGAGGTAGATGCCAGGCAACTTAGCAGTGACCACACACGCTTCTCAGTCATCTATTGCCACCCACTGCAGGTCCTACTCATTTATAGGCCCTACTCTGCCCATGTAGTACTTGAAAAAGGCCATGCACTGACAGGCCGAAACATTGTGATGGTGTATCTCACTTTGGAATAAAGCTGATTCCTGCTTTTACTATGCTGTCGTCCAAACCATCCTTTTGTATTCGACGGTGGTGAGTTTGAGGCTTGCTCGCCTTGGGACGGACTTTGCATTTTTCGGACCTTTTATAGTCTTATGTGGAATTTTTGTGCTGTTCCCACTTCTGTGTGTTTTTAGGGCTGCTTTTTAGTCCCAGTCCGGCCCTGTGCCTCATTCATCTGTACAAACAATTAAATGCAAGTATAAACAAGATGGGAATGTCCAGTCATCATACTGCTCAGGAAGGAGACGGCTTCTGTGTCTCAGAGATGAACATGCTTTGGTCTGACATGTGCATATCAACCCAAGAACAAAAGCAAAAGACCTTGAGAAGATTCTGGCGGAAGCTGGTAAGATTGTGTCATTATCCACAGTGAAACGAGTACTGTATTAACATGGGCTGAAAGATCACTCTGCCAGAAAGAAGCCGTTACTCCAAGAGAAACATAGAAAAGCCAGATTAATGTTTGCAAATGCACATAGGAACAAAGACCTTCGTTTTTGGAGACATGTCCTGTGATCTGACGAAACTAGAATTGAACTGTTTGGCCATAATGACCATCATTACTTTTGGAGGAAAAAGGGAGAAGCTTGTAAATCTAAGAACACCATCCCAACTGTGAGACATGGGGATGGAAGAATCATATTGTGGGGTTGTTTTGCTGCAGGATGGACTGGTGCACTTCACAAAATAGATAGCATCATGATGAAAGTATATTTTGTGGCAATAGCAACATCTCAAGACAATGACCTGAAGCATACGGCCAAACTGGTTACAAAGTGGCTTAAAGATAACCAAGTGAATGTTTTGGAGTGGCCATCACAAAGCTCTGATCTCAATCCTATTGGAAGTTTATGGTCAAAGCTGAAAAGACAGGTGCGAGCAAGACGACCTACAAACATGGCTCAGTTACACCAGTTCTGTCAGGAGGAATGAGCCAAAATTCCTACCAACTATTGTGAGAAGCTTGTGGAACGATATCCAAAAACGTTTGACCCAAGTCATACAGTTTAAGCGCAATGCTACCAAATACTAATGAAATGTATGGAAACTTTTGACTTTTCAGGAAGTAATAAAATACCTTTAAAAAAATTATCTCTCTCATTATTCTGGCATTTGGCAAATATAAATAATTTTGGTTCCTAATTGACCTAAAACGGGCAAGGTTTATTCTGATTTCATATCAGATAGTGAGAAAAACATGCATATGTGTCTTTTTATATAGTGTATGTAAACTTCTGGTTTCAGCTATATCTTTGCTTGTTGTTTGGAAGCATGATGTGTATACAGATTTCATTTATAGAAATTCCAATGGAATATTTCTTTTCCATTCCCCTTTTCTGTTGAGTGCAAGTGAATAGTTAAAGCAGTAATGTTAATATCTGGAACCACAATATATTTTCATTTCACTTACTGAAAACAAATGTTTCCTAATAAACTCACAAACCTCTTCCCAAGTTGTATTTCACCCATGCATGTTAATAATTGTTAATTCTTGCTGATATTTTATGATTTTTTTTATAAATGTAATTTGACAATGAACATCAACCTTTTTAATTCCCCCCATGAGACCTTTTTTATATTAAAACCCTTTCGTTTTGCTTCGCTTTGTTGAGGAGAGACGAACAATTATCTATAGAACTAAATTTTAATGCATAGTCATAAAAACAAACGACAGAACTCTGTGGCGGTTCACCTAAATATACCTCCCTTGTGGTCTGTTGATATTAAGTATTCTTCTGCCTCCTCAAAACATTTCTGATGTTAGAAAGATATCAGGAAAAGCCATGGAAATGTTATTCTTCAGAAAGAATGTAATTATTTTTTAGCAATATTTTGATTGCTTTACAATAAGGCTCCGTTCATATAATTTCAGAGTCATCCATTTGCCATGCATATCAGGAGAGCTCCAACAATGCACTATATGTCATGCATACCTTCGGGGCTCCAATCACAACAGATATAAAAATAAAATAATAATAATAACTTTGCACTTTCTTGTAATATGTACGAGCTATGAGAATAAATCTTGGAGGTTGGAAGTAGTGTTGAGCGATTATTATCGACAAAGTTGAAATCGGCACAGTTTTTAGGGTGATCGGATTTTTTAGATCATGCGATAATTTAGGTTAAAATCTGTGCATCATCTATTAAGATCGCGCCATTTTCGGTTGCGATTGGCTGGAAAAATCACATGACCTCGTTTTACATAGAACAGCGTTTCCTGTTCAGCCTCAGTGTCTCTCAGCTTTCCTCATAGGGATAGGCCCCTGCGCTCTGCTTGTGTCCAAACAGCTCAGCGAAATTATTCTATTTCTTCACAGAGAAACCTCAAACTATTAGCTGTGATCCTTAAAATTTTTATTTTAGATTAGAGATTGGAAAATTTTATATAGTTAGCTAGAGAATTTTAAAGGAGCATCTACCGCTGTAAAGTCACGGGGGGGAGCGGAGGGGGGCCCCCGTAGGCGAACACAGACAAGCTCTATAAAGAATACTGGATAAAGTTCACCAAGACTTAGGGGTAGACATTGCAATAGCTTTATTATTAACATTTTTCCCTATTGAAATATTTCCTGGATATTGGGAGCCTAACTTATAGGAATACACATCTTTTCTAGTAACGCAAAGGGCTCTTTGTTAGGTGCAAAACCCCCAATTTTATTATCAGAATACATTTCAGATAGGTGTTCATTTTTTAATTTTGCCCATTCCACCTTTGTTGACATATCCACCTTGTACTTAAATTAGAATCCAGCAAGTCAGCACAGTTTGAAAGGTGCCCAAAAATACCTTGTAATATCCGAATAAATTTCAGATACGTGTTCTTGGACTTTGGGCGCACTACAGCTTTGTTCATTGAGGCACCTTGCACTTAAATGTGAATACTGCAATTTTGTAGTCCACCCCCGATTGAATTGATAGGTGCCAAAAAATACCTTTTATTATCCGAATACATTTCAGATACGTGTTTTTCACTTTGGGCCACACAGCTTTTTCAATGAGCACCTTGCACTTAAATGTGAATACTGCAATTTTTTAGTCACCACAGTGAATGATAGGGGCCAAAAAATACCTTTTATTTAAACCGAATACATTTCAATACGTGTTTTTTCACTTTGGCGCAGGCCACTTTTGTTGAAAAGAGCCACCTTGCAGTTAAATTTTGAATCCAGCAATTGTGTAGTTACACTGGTGAATGATAGGTGCCCAAAAAATACCTTTTTATTATCCAATACATTACAGATACTGTTTTTTCACTTGGCACAATAACAGCTTTGTTCATTGAGGCACCTTGCACTTAAATGTGAATCTGCAATTTTTTAAGCCCCCATAAGTGAAATTGATAGGTGCCAAAAAATACCTTTTATTATCCAATACATTTCTGATACGTGGTTTTTTCACTTTTGGCGCAGGCCAGCCCTTTTTTGAAAAGATCTACTTGCAGTTAATTTGAATACAAACAATTTTGTAGTCACCACAGGTGAATTGATAGGTGCCAAAAATACCTTGTATTATCCGAATACATTACAGATATGTGTTTTTTTGCACTTTGCCCAGTCCAGATTTGTTTGATAGAGCCACCCCTTTCAGTTAAATTTGAATCCAGCAATTGTTTTAGTTACCACTGGTGAATTGATAGGTCCAAAAAATACCTTTATTATCCGAATACCCTTTCAGATACGTGTTTTTTTTACTTTGGCGCACTACAGCTTTGTTCATTGACGCAGCTTGCACGTAAATAAAAACAAGCAAATTTTATAGTCACCACAGGTGAATTGAAAGGTGCAAAAAATACTGGGGTATTATACGAAAACATAACAGATACGGTTTTTTTGAATTTGGCGCACTAAAGTTTTGTTCATTGACGCAGCTTGCACGTAAATCTTAAAACAGCAATTTTATAGTCACCACAGGTGAATTGAAAGGTGAAAAAAATAAATTTTATTATCCGAATACATTTCAGATACGTGTCTTTTGACTTTGGCGCACTACAGCTTTGTTCATTGACGCAGCTTGCTCGTAAATCTGTGACAGCTCACTGGGTGAGCTGGGTGGATGTCTCTGGGGGGGACGGTGGCTCTCAGGCTCGGTGCACCGCTCTTCAAAACCGCAGGGATGGTGCAGGGGTCTTTCCCCCCAAAGTCCTCTGGTGGAAATCACTGCCCAGAGAAACCAAGCCGTTTTGAAATTAATCTGTTTTGGAGACCATCCCACACAGGTCAGAAGCGGGTGGAGGGCCCTCTCCGCACGAGACCGGCGTGCTGGTGGTGACAAGAACCTTTTTGCCAGGCAAGGTGGTATGCGATAACGGGTGAATTCTGCTGGCCGCCCTTAAGATCGGTAGGCTGGAGCACATCCCTTGCCTGGCAAATGTCATGAACCTTGTCGTCCAGAAATTTCTAAAGAGCTACCCGGGTCTGGACTGCCTGCTGAAGAAGGCTCGAGGTCTGAGTTCGCACTTCTGCCGTTCGCACCCTGCTTCGTCCCGCCTGGCTGCGTTGCAGCGTCAGCTCGGCCTCCCCGTCAACCGTCTCATTGTTGACGTGGCAAAGGCTGGAATTCCCCCTCAACATGATCCAGCGATTTTTGCAGCAGCGCAATGCCATTACGCAGTACGAAGTGACACATGGCCTGACAAGCAGCGGTGCGGACCTCGTGGTTTTTGAGCCACCGAGAGTGGAGGCAGGTGAAAGAGCTCTGCCCCCAACCTTGCCAGTTTTGAAGAAGCCACCAAAATGGTCAGTGCGGACAATCCCCTTTTGTCAGCATGAGCATTGTGGTGATCTTAGTTCTGGAACGATCGTTGGACACTCTGAAACAACAGGTCCCGCCAGCGACGGAGGAGGAGACGGACACAGATGCGGACACGGAGCCTTTCTCTCCGTCAAATCCACAAGGCCCGACATTTTTCACAATTTCATCAGTCTTCATTAGGCAGTGCTTCGGGTCCAAGCTAGTGCAAGGTGGCGCATCAGCTCTCAGGGTGCATCATCTCAGACAAGTCATGCCTGTGTTGAAGCTGTGCCGGAGGCAGCGGAGGAGGAGGAGGTATTCCTAGACACCGATGTTACCGACGTCCCTGCTTGGAAAGAGGTTGGCGCAAATTTGGGGCGGGGGAAAGGAAGATGAGGAAGATCAGTTTTGCTAGTGCCCCTCGACCCAGAGGCTTGGGAAATCAAGGCTCCATCTCTCACATGAGTGCTTGAATGCTCCATTTCCTCCAACATGATCCCCCATTAAGGCCATCAAAATGAACAACAGTTACTGGGTGGCCACCCTCCTGGATCCCCGGTACAAAACAAAACTCAGCACTTTCCTTCCACCCACCCAAAATTTGAGAGTAAAATGCAGGAAATGGAGCCCTTTGCTGATTGATCAACTGGAGACATCTGTTGCGCTGCTTCACGTTCTTCAAATGTCACGGTGGAACAACGCCAGCGACGTGACAGCAGTAGAGTGCCAAGTAGCCGTAGCGCAGCACCCGCAGCAAGGGGGCAGAAGCCTAATGGGGTGACCTCTGGAAAAATTTATTTACCACCTCCCCAAACCCGCATGCAATGCAGGGCACACATACAACACCCAGAGACCAGCTTAAGATAAATGGGCACGACTATCTGCGTCTCAACACCGATTTTTTTTGTATGTGTTCCGGACCCAATAGACTTCTGGGTATCCAAAATGGACGAATGGCCCGAGCTGGCTCGCCACGCCAAAGAGGTGTTGTCCTGCCCAGCAGCCAGCGTCATATCTGAGCGGACCTTCAGCACAGCCGGAGGGGGTCTTTTACAGAAAAACGTATCCGGCTTTCCACAGATAATTGTGGATCGTTTGACTTTCATCAAGATGAATCAGGCATGGATCTCTGATGATGTTGTGGCCCCAATTGCCGAGGTCACCGATTAGTTGCTGGTCTACTTCACATTCCTCTCCAAACAAAAATGGTCCTCTTGAAAAACTTATTTTTAAAATGATCATTTCTTACTGCAATTTTTATTCTCAGTTCCCAACAGTTCATTTTGCTGGTTTTGCTGTGAGGAGACTGAAAAAAGACACCAAGGTTTCATGATAAAACCTATTCCATTTACTCACTTCATCTTTAGAATTTTTCGCATTGTCAATGGTTTTGGGGTACTTTGCCTCAAAAATTTTAACAGTGGCTGAGAAGTCATATTTATAATTTTTTGGGGTCATGTTGCATGAGATACGCAATAATTTTGTCCTTTGGAACAGAAATGTGGCTTTTAAGTGGCATTTCCCCTCACAATTTTTAACAGTGGCTGATAAGTCATATTTATAAATTTTTGGGTCATGCTGCTTTGAAATGCAGCAATACTACAGGTCCTATTCTAAAAAAAGTTGTTTCTAATAGACATTTTGTTCTTCACAATTGTCAAAAGTGGCTCATGGTCATGTTTTGAATTTTTGGGGGGATTTGCTTTTGACATGCAGCTAATACTACAGGTCCTATTAAAAAAAAAAAATTTTTGTTTCTCAACAGACATTTGTTCTTCACAATTGTCCAAAGTGGCTCAAGGGTCATGCTTTGAATTTTTGGAGGCATTTTGCTGTGACATGCAGCTATACTACAGGGGCCTATTATAAAAAAATGTTGTTTTTCCCAACAGACATTTGTTCTTTACAATTGTCCAAAGTGGCTCATGGGTCATGTTTTGAATTTTTTGGGGCATTTTGCTGTGACAATGCAGGCTATACTACAGGTCCTATTATAAAAAAATGTTGTTTCTAACAGACATTGCTTTCACAAATTGTCAAGAGTGGCTCAAGGGTGATGGTGCTGTCAGAAACAGGAATAGGTAGGACACTGTTTAATGGACACATATTGCAAAATGACTTGTTTTTGCAAGATCTTTAACATAGCTATCAATCCCTGTATTGAACAACCCATTTAATATAATTTAAAAAAAGAGAAACAAAGACATGTTTGGGGTTCCATCCTATTTTAAAAAATGTGTTTTCTAGAATTAAACTACTTTAAAAACTTGCATGTACAAAATAGCTGTTAAAAAATTCCTCTGAATGGTACAAGAGAGGAACAGGAAAACTTGAACCAGAAAGTAGGTTATTCAGAGGACATGGGGTATGGAGCACGGACAGAGAACAAAGTACAGAGACCATTCCTCCCAGCACGTTTAGTAAATGAGAAAAAAATGCCAAGAAAAAGGCACCCGGGTGTAACAGGAGCGTTAACCACCAGTATTTCCCAGGGAAGCTCCAAGGGTCCGCACTCATCCGGAGCGGCAAGCCCTACCCAGGTTTTTTGACTGGTGACTGAGGAAGCTGGAGTTCTCACACTTTCCGCTTCCGCACTCTGCTTTTAGCACGACAGTTTTCGTTGCTGGGGTCATCAGGGCATTTTAACCTGCGTGTTAATGATGACGGACGCCCGCCTGGGCTCTCACCGCACCCACGGTAACTCCGGCCCTGGGTCATGCTGTGGCACAGGACAGGTAAAAAGTCAATGTCCAGTTCAACTAAAATGGTGGTTAAAGACTCCTTTTTCCGGCACTTTTTAATCTGTGGGGCAGACAGGTTTAATGGTCATACTGCGTCCAGGACAGGTAATAGTCCCAAAGTCCAGTTCAACTAAAATGGTGTTGAAAGACTCCTTTTTCCGGCACTTTTTAATCTGGGGGTCAGACAGGTTTAATGGTCCCTACTGCGGTCCAGGACAGTTCTAGCAATGTCCATGAAACTAAAATGGTGGTTGAAAGACTCCTTTTTTCCGGCATTTTTTAAATCTGGGGGTCAAAGCAGGTTTGGGGCTCATGCGTAGCCCTGGACAGGTATAGGTAATGCCCAGTTCAAATAAAATGGTGGTTGAAAGACTACTTTTTCCGGCACTTTTTAATCTGTGGGTCAGACAGGTTTAAGGGTCATGCTGCGGTCCAGGACAGGGGTAGTCTATGTCCAGTTCAATTTGGTGGTTCAAAGACTACTTTCTTCCGGCACTTTTTAATCTGTGGGTCGTGCAGGTTTTTAGGGTCATGCTGCGTTCCAGGGCAGGGATATTCAATTTTCCAGTTCAAGTAAAATGATGGTTCAAATAATACTGCCCTTCCCGGCACTTTTTAATTTGTGGTGATGCAGGTTTAAGGGTCATGCTGTGGTACAAGACAGGGATAGTGAAGTGATAGTGATGGTGTGTGACTTTTTTTCTGTGGCTTTTATAGCCTAAGTGTTGTGCCTAAGATGTAGCAGGTATCCATTTGACTGTTTTTGGCTATTAATTCCCCGCTTCTCCCCCCTTTTTGGGTGTAAGAAAGAAGGTGTTGTTGCTCTCCCATAGACTTTAATGGTCATCGGAGATGATCGACTATCGAAAAACCTTATCGATAGTGGCCGACTATCGCCTGATGTCGATAGCCAACGTAATCGCTCAACACTAGTTGGAAGATGCTGACACCTTTTGAGAATTTCTTCTGGATATGCTATGGCTACATTAGTCTTGTGGACCACGTTCTGATGCATTCCAGGCATTTTGTATTTTCCTGAAGAGGCGATGTCACAGTTATTTGTTTTTGGATGATGGCAACAGAATATTATTTTCCAGTCATAGGGCTACTATATTTTAGTATATATATATATTTGCTGTATAGAAAAATGAACAGTAGAAGACCATGCACTACTCTATATAAGGGCATCCCTCAAAATGAAGTATATTGTGCTGCATGTGTTTTTTTATTTAACACAGGAGCCTATGCCACCATATGACTGGCCATGTCCCCACGGCTTGTGGACAGTTTTTCAGACGGTTTGCAGTTTTGCTAACCATCTGAAAAACCGGCCACAAACTTTTACATGGGGCACTATGTAAAACCCGTGCAGCGGTCCCCACCGCACAGGTTTTCCGCCCGGTGGTCCGAAAAGCAAGGAGCATGATTATTCTTCTGTCCGGTTTTCGGATGGAATATGAACATGTCTATGGGAAGGGGGAGGGCTTTTCTCCGCTCATTGCGGAGAAAAGCCGTCCCACTGCGGCCATGTGCACGGCACACAAATCGGACAAAAACCGGTCGGATAAACCGACAAGTATTTATCCGTGGGGACGCGCCCTATATGTTAGGACCATATATTAGAATTATAGGGCAGGAAATACTCCAGACACATGTTTCTAATAGAAGGCTCAAGCGTGATATGAATAGAGCCCTATTTACAAATGTATCAGAGGATTGTCTCATCAAGACATGTAGTGCAAATGGATGTCATTGAGGGGGTTCCATGCTCCATAACCCAAGAGGCAGTGCTGCCACATAACTTAAGGCCCTGCTCTAGTCTATGTTTTACCTGGTCATCCATTCATTTAAATAGAACCCATGTAATACTACATATCCCCTGCAGCTGCCACTGACACTACAATAAATGACAGTAAGTACTCCAGACAAGAACCAATTTTCTTTCAAATAGAAAGGAAGCTGTGGGTAGTTTAATATTCCTGCAGCTGCTGTGATGCACTGTATATTTGGATCACTCCTAACGATCACTGGACCCGATTTCTAAAATGGCAACATATCTTATTAGTTGCTTCTTAACGGGTTAATACAGAAACAGACATATATTCTAATTATGTTTTTTTGTCATAGAATCCCTCATTGTTGTTCCATATTGTTTTAGAAATTGCTTAAAGGGGTTTTGCCATGACCTCATTTCATACCTCCTGTATCCAGCTCTTCAGCTTCTAGAAATGCAATACCAGTCTATCAGATGGGTGATACCAATTGGGGGCAACATCTATGAATTCACCTTCACCATTCTTTTGCCATATACTACCGACTTCTTTGCTGTATGAACAGGCGTAAGGCCAAACTTGGCGCAATGTGCACCTGACAACATATTTTAAGGCGCCAAAGTTTGATGCAAAACTGCCATACAAAGTTTGCCGCATAACAATTTCATTCATACGGTAGTATTATACAATCCTCTATATCTAATTAGAACTGTTGTGTCAGGGTCAACTTACAATAATGGCACATGCAAATTGGTAGATGTTGCCTTGGGTGTGTATCCTTGTGCAGAGTGTAATGGTCCGACCACTGCTAACAGAGTCAGTGTGTTTAGGGACACCCCCAATTGGCAACACCCCTTTCACTGATTCAGTAATACATTTCTAGAAAGAGTAACAGATGAACAGCACAAAACAGAGTAATAAGAGAAGATGCTCCAGGATTGTTATTTCATGGGGAACACAAGGATTTACTTAAATAGGTTTGTCAAGAGACATTACAGGTACCCTTTAAGAGGGTTTTCCTATCTCAGACATGCATGGCATTTGAATAGGATTTTCCATGCATTTCCAAAAGATGCATATCTCACCTCTGGGACCTGCACCTATTTTGAGTACGGCGCCAAGAAAGTCTACATGCAGAGCGGACAGGTGGCTGCACATGTACAACACTCTTCATTCACTTTTATGGGAGTTAGAAATACAACCGAGTGAGGTCAGTTCTCCAATTTCCATGGAAACATTCTCAAGATAGGTGCAGGTTCCATTAACACTTTACCAACACATGATGTATGAGTATGTCATGGTGTCGCTAGGTTTCTGTGTAGCACGCTTACTCAGTTTGCTGCATAGGAGGTTGGTGTTGGCTGCTAATTGCAGCTGACAATCACTGTTAACAGCAGGGAATAGAGCCGGCTCCATTCCCTGCTGTTTAACCATTAAGATGTTGCGTCAATTGCGGCTGCAGCATCTAAATGTATGAGAAGCGTTGTGCAGCACCCCCACTGTGAGATTGCAGGACACCGTTCCATTAACATGGCAGCAGGAAGTAATAGACCCGTCAAACTGGTCTTCTACACCCTTCTGCATTGTTTATATAATGAAGAAAGGTGTTTAAACCATCGATCCCCCTAGTAGTTGAGATCACTAGGGGGACTCAATATTAAAGTTAAAAAAAAATGTTTTTAAAGTGTAAACAAAATAGTAAAATTTCAAATCACCCCTCTTTTGCCAAATAAAAAAATAAAAATGCTCTACATAATTGGTATTGCTGCATCTGTAAAAGTCTGATATATTAAAATATTATATCATTTATTTCACACGCAGAACATTTGAAAATTTTAAATTTGTGTTTTTTATGTCATTTCTCGTTCTCTAAAAATTTAAATAAAAAGTGATCAAAAAGTCGCATGTATCCCAAAATGGTACCAATAAAAACTACACTTCAACCCATAAAAAGGAATCCTCACTCCATAGGTGTAAGTACAAAAAAGTTATTGGTCGCAGAAAATTGCAATGCAGAGGAAATTTAAGAAATAGAGAATGTTTGTATTTTTTTTTTAACAGTACTAAAACATAACAGTAATCCTACATATTTGGCATTACCAGAATCATACCGACCTGCAGAATACAGATAAGACATCATTTATACCAACGCAGGAACGCAGGAAAAAACAAAACCTCAGCAAACATGGCGCAAGTACGTCTTTTTTTCATATTTCATTACACTTAGAATTTTTTTTCAGTTTCCCAGGATATTCTATGCTACGATCAACGACACCATTAGAAAGTACATCTTGTCCTGCAAAGAAGGGACCTCATTACAATATGCAAATATGTGAGTGAATTAGGAAATTTTATGCAAACCTGGATCACCCAAAACAGTGCTCCTTAGCATTTGAAAAAAAAGAACAAGCCCCCCTTTTCATATTTTCTAGTTTTTTTTATTTTTTTAAAAAATTTAAATTTTTCTATTCACCTACCACATCTATCGTCTGTTTTCATTTTCTATCATTATAAAATTATCTATCTACTTTTATTACTATTATCTATTTTTATAAAAGAGAAAATATCCCTTCCCCCTGCAACTTTGCATTTAAAACCATAGGGGGCACTCTTTTCATTTATTTGTAGAAACGAAAATCGGATTTATTTTTTATATGTAGTAGATGCATTTTTTTTTTTTAAACATAAATCCCATCTGCTGACTTGGAGAAAATCCACAATGGTCAAGCTAATGTATTGGGAAATTTCCTGTTACGTGAAATACCCCAACCCCCCTTCATGATTGCTTTTCCTGTATCACCATTATCCCGGGCATAAAAAATAATCATTAAAAAAATTTATTTAATGCAATTTTGGAAATTATGTTTATTGTAACTTAATAATAGCAAAATGTATAGGTTTCTAGAAAATGAATCACTTTGTATTAGATGACTTACAATATTAATTGACAGGTTAACTGTTATGATATTGTCAATTTAAAGAAGACTACTTGCTTTTATATTGCAGGCCACTGGGGATGTATAGGATTGAAGAAGGTTCTGATAATAAGTCTTACAAAATTGCACTGTGAGCATTCCATTTCCTTTTACTGCTATTGCGTGGAATATGAACCAATTCTTGGGTGCCCATTGATTTCAATGAATTATGGGGGTCCAACAGAGAAGGGAGCTGCGCTTGATATGACTCCTGGCTCTGAATATAAAAGACATGAGAATTTTAGTACTTTATTATGCCTCTAATGTGGATTTTGGTAATGGCTATAGTAGACAACCCTTTTAGTAGACAAAGCTGCCTCGTTAAATATAGATTTTGCCTTGTTTAATTCTCCAAGACTCACCAGTGTTGGGTTTCACAGATTAGATCTAGTTTATGACTGTCAAATTCATCTCCTGTATCAGTATGTGGAAAGCTACTATCCTTCAACAAAATGTGTCAGGAAGATATAGGTGGCCATCATGCGTGAAACATCTTACTCTACAAAGTAAGAGCTGGAGAGCTTGGAGTGCATCAGAGGGATGGCAGCCATATGTTTTTAAACTTTTTTAATGTTTTTAAATATCTGAACCTATCTTCAGTTTGGTTCTTGTGAATATACATGTGAAACCTTGCAAATGGAGCTAGAACGCAGCGACCTAAAGTGATCTGCTAATAAAAGAGCAGATAATACCAAAATCTGATTGCTTTTATCAAATCAACCCTCTACAGTAAAATAATTTTTTACAATTGAAACATTATTGCAAATGTTCCTTAAAAAAATTCCCTGCCTACTAGATTGCCAGTAAAAAGTTTTCGTCAGATGTGAAAAAAATGCTGCAAATTAAAAATGCTTTTTAAAATAGAAGTGTTAATAGTTTATTTTCATCAATTAATAAAATAGAAGGTGAATGAGCAAAAAATTAATCAAAACTGACCACCCTTTGCTTTTGGAGGCCTGGCAGTGATGATGTGGCCCCACAGAGCCCTCACTTTATCATCATTAGAAACAGAAGGATCTGAGGAAGCTACATCCACAGAAGATCTGTGGTTACTTCTTCAAGACATTTGGAACATCCTGACGACTTCCTTCACAAATTGTGTGCAAGTACCTAAACTGATTTTGATTAGTCTTTTGTTCATTCACATTGAATGCTATTCATTTATAAAATTCACCATAAACATCAGTAGACTAGGTCATCAATATCTGATAGGTGCCAGTCCATGGGATCTGCACCTCTCTTAAGAACAAGCCACAAAACCTTGCTGTTTTAAACAGAGAGGTGGTTGGGACTCTTCCATTTAAATCTATGTGTGGTCTGAGTACAATGGTAGAGTTCAAATACAAGGAAAGAGTCCCAATCACTTCCGCATTCAAAATGGAGAGGTTTTGGAGCTCATTCTCAAGATAGGTAAGGGTCTCAGAGGAGGGATCTATCTGCAATTTTTGTCTATAGTGAGACAACCCTTTAAAAAACATTATAAACTATAATTCTAGTTTTGAAAGCATTGTTACTTTGCCGTATTTTTTTCATACTCTTCTCTCTCTCCAAAAGATGTAGAAAATTGTAGTTTGAGTGCTCTTATGCCCAGTTAAAGGGGTTGTCTCACTACAAGGAATGCTTTTTATGTTAAGGATCTTGCAAAAATAAGTCACTTTGCAATATATGTCCATTAACAGTATCCTGCCTATTCTGAGATATCCCCTTATATGAGCTGCATCAGCTCCTCAGGTCACTATAGCTACAGACCTTTTCAATATCTCATGATAGGCTGCCAGCACTGGTTGCTATAGCTACAGACCTAGTAGCCTAGTAGAAGCCAGTAAACAGGACTCAGGTAAGATGAATCAATGTAGTGGACAACCCCTTTAAACCTTTGAACCTACTCTACCATAATCAGCTTGGTGGCTATTTTGCCTTGTATTGAGCACATATGTCTACAAATCATATCTAAACTGAATTTTTAGGCAGTGTGTCTCATGGTGACCAGTCTCATACTTAACATTTGAATATAAAATTCTACACATTCTAAACTTTACGTATTTTGCTTAGAACCCTCCTCAGTTATTTGCCATTATTTTGACCCTTGTAATGCAATTTAAGTAACCATGTCTATTTTGTGTTAGAGAGACAGTACTGCAAAAATCTATACAACATTCAAGTATGCTTATGTCCGTTCTGCTTAGAAGCTGGATTATCACTATCGCATTCCTTCAGCCGGCTCTATTAATAAGATTTTCCAAAAAAACACATTTAGGTGCATTTAAATGTTTGTAACAAAACCTTCTATAGTATAACCCTCTGAATTATAAGTTGGCTACAACGTGGCTCGGACTGCTTGATAGCACTTTTAGAAGTATTGTTTTCTACCAATAAGGCAAGAAATCCATTAAAAAATTAATGTTTTCCAGTAGGGCAGGGAAAGATGAACGCTCTGTTGAGCCTGATCTGGTGCTGCCTAATTTAAAACATGTAGACATTCAAATTCAAAAAACAGTGGCACACTATGGACTAAGGAAACCATCAAATGGGATATAGGAAATTTGGAAAAAGCATTACTGCTACTAGGATACATGAAAAAAATTAGGTTTCTCAGTTCACACTTTTGGCCAAAAAAAATTTTTAAACCCCACCTCCCAATCGTCGGGGGAAACCTAAAGTAAGGGGGTTCAGGAGGGAAAGCTATTGTTACCCCTATTGGGTCCGCCAGACCTCCCCACTTTAAAGGGGGCGAAGATACCTGCTTCAAAAACACGCCTGATTTAAAAAATGGGGGAAATGGGTGGGGGGCAAAAAAAAAAAGGAGACACCATCCTCCACATAAAATCAAAAACAACATTGGTTTTTTCACAAAAGTAAAAACTTGTTTGAAAAGACAAATCCCCTGGGGGTGGCAGCAATCAAATAGCTTCAAATTCAAAAAACAGTGGCACACATGGACTAAGGAAACCTTCAAATGGGAAAATTTGGGAAATTTGGAAAAAGCATTCCCGCTAATAGGAACAGTTGGGTTTTTCAGTTCACACTTTTGGCCAAAAATGTTTTAACCCCTCCCAATCGCAAGGGGACCCAAGTGAGGTGGGTCCTACCTTTTTGTTACCTTTTTGGGCCTGCCAGACCTGCACACTTTAGGAGCGAAGATACCTCTTCAAAGAACACTCCCTTTTTTGGGAAGGGGGGGGATGCAAAAAAAAAAATGGAACACCCCCTCCTCTTAGCCCCATAGTGTGCACTTTTTTTTTAATTTTGAATGTCTAATGTATCTGCCACACCAGGTGCATTTGTCTTTTCAAACAAAGTTTTTAATTAAAAACCCAATTGTTTTTTTTGTTTAAATATGTGGGGAGGAGGGGTAGTCTCCCAGGGGCGTTGTAGGGTCCAAAAACATCCGGGGCTGGGCCCTTTTTTTTTTTGGGGTAGGGCTGGGTTACCACATTTTTTCCGCTCTTTTTGAACTGCGGGTTTTTTTACAGAAAAAAAACCTTCTGTTCCTGTACAAATTTTTCTGCACACCCCACAGATCCCGCCCATCCCTCAGCAGCCCGTACATAAAAATCACCAATGAAAAATTTACTTTTTCAGAACTTTTCCCCTTCATTGACAATACCCCTAACAGTCCCCAAAAAAAAAACACCGAACATGGAGCAAATTACCAGACAAGTGATTTTTTACTAAAACGCTCCTAAAAACCGCCCCAAAACTTTTTCTATTTAAGGCTAAAATAATCCGCCGACCGACCAAAACGCAAACCCCACATGTGACTATCCACTCACACAGGCCCTAGAGCATTTTTACCGCCATACAGGCCCAGATAGTGGTGTTTACTAGTTTATTAGACTCTGCAAAAATATAAGTATTACAGCAGCATTTAGTAACTCACCAAGACGTTTTTTTTCGATCAGCGTCGTTCACTTTCCCTTTTCTTCTCCATCCGGTTCACACCTTCATGCGATTGCTCCCGGGCCCAAAACTTTCCCTGGGGTTTGGACACATATCTTGAATCCTCACATTCCAGCAACCCTTAATTATAGGTATAGCAGTCCCCCAGTTAGGGTTATAGGGCATGAAACAGTTATGGGGGCCCCAGGGATATATAGGGGGGACAGGCGTTTACAGGGGGGGCCCGGGAGTATAAGGGTGGCCAGGGGAGGTTTTTAGGGGCACTGGCAGGTAATATAGGGGCATGGGCAGGTATATAGGGGGACTGAGGGCAGTTAGGGGGGCCCAGGCAGTATATGGGGGCCAAGGGCGGTATATAGGGCACAGGCAGCATATGGGGGCCACAGGCAGGGGTAGGGGGCCCAGGGAGATTATAGGGGGGCCCCAGGCAAGAATTAGGGGCCACAAGAGGGGATGGGGGCCCCCAGGCAGGGATATGGGGGCCACAGGGAGGGTTTGGGGGCCCCAGGCAGGCATTATAGGGCCAGACAGGGGTATGGGGGCCACGGGCATATAGGGGGGCCCCACAGTATAGGGGCCACAGGCGGCATTATAGGGGCACAGGCAGGATATGGGGGCCACAGGCAGGGGTATGGGGCCACAGGCACGCATTATAGGGGCACAGGGGAGGGATATGGGGGCCCCAAAGGGGGGGATATGGGGGGCCACAGGCAGGCATTTTAGGGGCCAACAGGGATATGGGGGCCCGGCAAATTGGGGCCACAGGAGTAATGGGGGGGCCCGGGACCCTTTTTGGGGGACACAGGGATAGGGGGGACAGACAGTGGTTATGGGGCCACAGGCAGCCATTATGGGGGCCCGGCACCCTTATAGGGGCACAGGGAGCCATTATAGGGGGACAGGGGGGGAATTTTGGGGCCACAGGCAGGGGTATGGGGGGCCACAGGGAGGGGTGGGGGCCCCCAGCAGGCATTATAGGGGGACAGAGGGGTATTGGGGGCCCCAGCAGGTAGGGGGCCAAGGGGAGGGTAGGGGGCCACAGGCAGGCATTTTAGGGGGACGGCAGGTATGGGGGCCACAGGGGGGGATATGGGGGCCCGGCAGGGAAAAGGGGGCCCAGGCACATTAAAAGGCCAAGGCAGTAAAAGGGGCACTGAGGCGGGGAAACGCTTTAAAAAATAACAACATTAAAACCACCTTAATCCCCCGGGGAGCGCGGGGTCTGTCCTCTTCAGGCCGCCCCCTCCGGCAGCCCTCGGGCGCACGGGGCCCATACGCGCTTGCGCCCGGGGGACAGGGCAGCGTCGCGATACGTGATTCCTCGCGCGCGCCAGGCGGGGCGCACGGGGCGCAGCGGTTCCCCAGCGCTGGAGGGACCCGGCGGGCCCCCCCTGTGTCGGACCTGCGGGGCCGACCCTTTTCTGCGGGCAGGGGGCGCCGCCCCTCTGCCCGCAGAAGCCCTCTCTGTGTGTGCGTCCATCGGACGCACATTTCAGCAAAGGGCCGGGGCCCAGGGGCCCCGGGAGAGGCCTGGGGCCCGGGGGACTCGGGGCACAGGGTTTTTTTCGGGGCCCCCAGGAATAAAACAGCCTAGCGACGCCCCTGTATTCTCCATTTTGGTTTTTGCATCCCACCCACTTCCCCGGGTTTTTTAAATCATGCAGTGTTCTTTGAAGCAGGTATCTTCGCTCCCTAAAGTTGCGGTCTGAGCAGGACCCAATAGAGGTAACAATAGCGTAGGACCCACCTGCACTTGAGGTCCCCTTTGACGATTGGGAGGTGGCTTAAACATTTTTGGCCCCAAAAGTGTGAACTGAGAACCTAAATTTTTTTTCATGTATCCTAGTTAGCAGTAATGCTTTTTCAAATTTCCTATATCCCATTTGATGGTTTCCTTAGTCCATAGTGTGCCACTGTTTTTTGAATTTGGAATGTCCCTATATGTATTGCTGCCACACCAGTGTGCATTTGTCTTTTCAAACAAATTTTTTTACATGTCCCAAAACCAATTGTTGTTTTTGATTATATGTAGGGAGGAGGGGTTTAGTCTCCATTTTGGTTTTTGCATCCCACCCACTTCCCAGGTTTTAAATCAGTGCAGTGTGTTCCTTTGAAGCAGGATCTTCGCTCCTAAAGTGTGCAGGTCTGAGCAGGACCCAATAGAGGTAACAATAGCGTAGGCCCCAAACCTGCACTTGAGGTCCCCTTGACGATGGGGAGGTGGGTTTTAAACATTTTGGCCAAAAGTGTGAACTGAGAAGCACAATTTTTTTAATGTATTCTAGTTAGCAGTAAATGCTTTTTCCAAATTTCCTATATCCCATTGATGTGTTTCCTTAGTCCATATGTGCCACTGTTTTTTTGGGAATTTTGAATGTCTAATGTATTGCTCCCCACACCAGTGTGCATTTGTCTTTTTCAAACAAAGTTTTTACATTGCAAAACCAATTGTTGTTTTTGAATTATATGTAGGGGGGAGTGGTAGTCTCCATTTTGGTTTTTGCATCCCACCCATTTCCCCCAGGTTTTAAATCAGTGCAGTGTTCTTTGAAGCAGGTATCTTCGCTCCCTAAAGTGTGCAGTCTGAGCGGGACCCAATAGAGGTAACCAATAGCGTAGGACCCACCTGCACTGAGGTCCCCTTGACGATTGGGGGGTGGGCTTAAACTTTTTTGGGCCCCAAAAGTGTGAACTGAGAACCTCAATTTTTTTCATGTATCCTAGTTTAGCAGTAATGCTTTTTCCAAATTTCCTATATCCCATTTGAGGGTTTCCTTTAGTCCAAAAGTGTGCCACTGTTTTTTGAATTTGAATGTCTATATTATTTTTCTGCCACACCAGTGTGCATTTGTCTTTTCAAACAAAGTTTTTACATGTGCAAAACCAATTGTTGTTTTTAATTTAAAACATGTGTTTTGTGGGATGTAAAGAATGTTTCCAACTGAGAATTGTGAAGCCAGTTAGAATTATGGGTCGTCACCAAACTGAAACACATTCTTGCTTTTATAGCAAATGCTTTTCTCTCCCTGCAAAATTTTGCTTAATCCTTTCTGATTTTCCTGGATTTTCAGCAATTTAAAGGTAACGCAGAGAGACTTCTGTTGAAGCTTTCCCAATTATGCAATAATCCCCTGTTATAAAGCATGTTCCAAGGTAACATTACATGGGCATTTCTATTTTAAATGTGGGAGCAGCTTTTTAAATTGTTTCGGGGAAAACACATTTCTAAAACAGGGGGTTTAAAAATTTTTTCCCTTTGACCAATTGCGTCCATTAAAATTTTTATTGTCATTCACACAACCACTCCAGGGAATTTTAAAAAGGCCAAATGATTTATACCAACTAACTAAAAAACTAACTTAAGCCAGAAAAAAAAGACAGTCAAACGGATAAGTTTTTAAAACCCCATAAATACAATTTAAATTTTCTATTAAAAAAGAATGTAATAAGGGAAAAATGGGAATCAATGTAGAGCTGACGACCACTTTAATATCAGTACACACGATAGTGGAACAGGAACCTAATCGGGCACTGGAAAAAATATACACTTCAAAAGGGAAAAGGGTGTTTTTTTAGGGGGCAGCAAACGCTTCGGTTCGTGCTGGGAAAATCAAATGAAGTCTTATGAATATCATTTGGAAACCTGGGTTCCAATAGGACCTATGAGTAAAACATATTCTACAATGATGTTTGATCTTTCAGGTAAGAGACTGGTTTATTGCATTTTAAAAAATAAATTTTACGGGTTTTCTTCTTTCCCTTATTTTTTCTTTTTAGGGTTGTCTCTGTCAGTCTTCAATTAAATAAAAAAAATTACCACACAGAGTAACACACACACTTATGCACACAAAGATGAACAAGCAACAAAAGATAACAACAACAGCAAAAAAAACACTACAATACACAAGGAAACACATCATAAAAAAACCCATACAACACAAAACACATTCGCATAAATACTGTACAAACAAATAAGGAATACCACAAACAATCTCTCTATCTATCATCATCTACTACTTCTATCTTATCTATCTATCTATCTATCATCACCCCATGGCTATCACTTAAATAACATGTACATTGTACTACTTTAGCCAATTCACACTACATTTTAAAGTAAAGGAAATAATTTTTTTGACCCCTTGCTGATTTTTTTAGTTTTTTCTCCCTTGAAAAAGACAAAAACATCTATAATTTTAAGGGGTGGGTTTCTTTTTAACTTTGAGAATAGAATATCCAAAAAAAAATCCAGAAATTCACATTGTTAAATTTAAAATTTAAATTATTTGCATTTTGCTGAAGAAATACGTGTTTAAAACCCCCAACCAACCACTAAAGGCGACATTTTCAAAAAGAGGCCTTTCCATGCCGTTTTAAAGGGCGATTACATGCGTGTGGGAATTTTTTTTGTATAGCAAATGTAATGCGCCTTATTAGGCGTATGCCAAAAAAAGTCGTATAGCATACATTGCTAGCAAATTTGATGTCCTATTTTTAGGCACATAAAAATGTCATCCCTTGCAAAAGGGGGACACAGAATGAAACTGTCTAGGCTAAAACCCTTTGTTCCCAAGCAACCAACAGCGCTCCTTTCATTTTTCCAAGCACTATATGAAATGAAAGGACGCTCTGATTGGGTTCTATGGGCAACAAAGGGAGTTTAGACCAAAACTGTCTTCATTCATGTGCCCAAAATTTTGGTGTACGAAATTCACTTATTATTTTTATTATTAAGATTTTAAAGCCCATTAATTCCCATGGCGCGTACATTCGAGGGGGTTACATACATAAAAAAATTCAAACGAGTACAATATAAGTGATTAAGACAATTTGGCATGACAGAGGGAAGAGGACCCTCCCCGGGAGGGCTTAAAACCTACAAGGGGGGGAAAGAGACAGGAGTGGGGGGCAACATTTTTTGTGGGGGGAAGAGTGACAGCAAGGTTATGAAGGTTTAAAGGCAAGCCGAAGAGATGGGTTTCAGATTACTTTTAAGCTTAGAAGGGGAAGATCAGAGTGTTGGGCAAATATTCCAGAGTTGGTGAACAAGGGTTAAAATTTTGGGAAACGGTTTGTGGAGGACGATAAGGGGAAACAGAGGAGAAGGTCCTGTGGGGACAGGTTGCGTGAGGGGATATTTTGAAAATAGGGCAAATTTTGGAGGGGAGAGGTCATGGAACCCTTGTAGCAGGGTTAGTAGCTTAAAATGAATTCGCGGGGCAAGGGAAACCCATGAAGAGATTGGCAAGGGGAGAGGCAGAGGATACGGGAGAGGGGATAAGACGGGCAAAAGATTAGAGGGATTGAGGGGACGGGGGGTACTGCTGGGAGGCCACAAAAAATGTTGCAGTATCTAGGGGGATAAAAAGGGCTGGAGAGAAACTTATAAAGAATACGGTTCAACATTTTTTTTGTGCCAAATACACCAAAAAAATGGGGGCGGGGCCCAATGAAACATATCACCCAAATTCTGGCTCCTACAGCCCAGTTAGGGGCTCCTAATCAACCCGAAACCTGCATTAAAGACAGCTTTTTTTAAATATCACCTTTAAAAGACTTCTGCCCACAACCTTTAAAATCATCAGACTCTAAGCTCTAAAACCCATGGGAAAGACCAAATAGCTTTCAAAAGATGTCAGGGACAAGATCATAGACCTGCAAAAAAACGGGTGGGTAAAAAAACCATAATAAGATGCGGGTGAGAAGGAGACAACGTTGGTGCAAATAAGAAAAAAGAAAGAAATACAAAATACTGTCAATCACCATCGATCAAAGGCACCAGCAAAAACTCCCCTTGTGGGGTACCTTGATTATGAAGAAATAGAGTCAGCCAAAACACAAGGAGGAACTTGTTAATGACTCAAGGCAGCTGGGGCCACAGTCACCAAGAAAACCATTGGGCCTCATGCCCGCAAGTCCCCCCCACTGAAAAGGCACATGTGCAGAAACCCCTCAAAAGGGGTTTTGCCACATCCATTTTTACCTCCGCATTTAGCTTTTTTACCCGTGTCTCAAATCATTTTTGATTTGTTTGAATTGCAGATCAGTGACCCAGCACGAGACATCACCAGGCCTTTTCCTCTTCAATTTAAAGAAAGGTCGTTTTTTTTTACAGAGGTACAATTTCTAAAACGTAGCTTAGAGGTAAAGCTTTTTTCCTCCCGACACAAAGGGGCCTCGGGGTTTTTAAACCCTGCAGGAAGCAAAAAAAAACCGTGGGATTTTTTTTTCTTTACAATGCACAGACCCCCTTAAGGTTTCTTTTTTAATTTATTTGCACTGTTTGACTAATTAATAAGGAGTATAGAGGACGGGAGTAGAATGACAGCACCTGGGGTTGGGAAAAGTGAAGCGAGTGGGGTGGCACTCAATTCTTCTATGTTAGATGATGTGGTGCTGGTCATAAAAAGGTGAATATAGCTTCCACCAATGGCAATAAGAAAAATATGACCGCACTCAGGAAGAATTTTTCATGCAAATAAAATTTTGTTATTCCTTTCACAGGCTCCAAAATTATATACATATAAAAGGTGACTCAATAAGGACGTTTCGGTCACTCATAGACCTTTATCAACAAGTCACAATTAGAAGCAGGAAAGATTAGGAAAGGGACCGTTCTCCTGAGTGTGGTCATATTTTTCTATACAGCACCTGGGGTTGAACCCTCAGTAGCTGCCTGAGAGGAGAGGTTATGTCTGGGCATGTGCGACTAGGACTGAGGAGCTCTCAGCCCAGGTCGTATCCCCTGGAGACGAGCAGTAAACAATGGCTCACTAAAAGGGCAGCTAAAACAAAAACGGTGCAGAATTTTAAATAACAATGAATGGTGAAAATGTTTATTATTTAATTTGTGAGCTTCCCATGTCAATTTTACTTCGTGGCAAAACCCCTTCAAGTTTGCCAGTGAACACCAGGATGATTCTTTGAGTGATTGGGCGAAGGTGCTGTCGTCAAAGGAAACAAAAATTGAGCTCTTTGGCATTAACTCAACTCGCCGTGTTTGGAGGATGAGAATTGCTGCCTATGACCCAAAGAACACCATCCCCACTGTCAAGCATGAAGGTGGAAACATTATGTTTTGGTGGTGCTTGTCTGCTAATGGTACAGGACTACTTCCCCGCATCAGTGGGAGAGTGGATGGAACCATGTACCATAAAATCCTGAGTGACAACCTCTTTCCCTCCACCTGGACATTAAAAATGGGTCGTGACTGGGTCTTCCAGCAAGACCATGCCCCAAAACATACAGCCAAGGCAACAAAGGAGTGGCTCAAAAAGAAGCACATTAAGGTCAAGGAGTGGCCTAGCCAGTCTCCAGACCTTAATCTGATAGAAAACTTATGGAGGGAGTTGAAGCTCCGAGTTGCCAAGCGATAGTCTCTAAAGCTAAATGATTTAGAGATGATCTGCAAAGAGGAGTGGACCAAAATTCTTCCTGACATGTGCGCAAACCTCATCATCTGGAGATCCCTAAAGAAGATAGGACACTTTGATACAATGTAAAGTAGTCAGTGCACAGCTTGTATAGCAGTGTAAATTTGGTGTCCCCTCAAAATAAGTCAACACACAGGCATCAATGTCTAAACCACTGACAACAAAAGTGAGTACACCCCTAAGTGAAAATGGACAAATTGTGGCCAAAGTGTCAATATTTTGTGCAACCACCACTATTTTTCAGCACTGCCTTGACTCACTTTGGTATGGAGGTCACTAGATCTTCACAGGTTGTCACTGGAATCCTCTTCCACTCCTACATGATAACATCACGGAGCTGGTGGATGTTAGAAACCTTGTGCTCCTCCACCTTCCATTTAAGGATGCCCCACAGATGCTTATTATGGTTTCGGTCTGGAGACATGCTTGGCCAGTCTAGAACCTTAATGATAATTTTCTTTAGCAAGGCAATGGTTTAGCTTGGAGGTGTGTTTGGGGTCATTATCATGTTGGAATATTACCCTGCGGCCCCGTTTCTGAAGGGAGAAGGTCATGCTCTGCTTCAGGATGTCACAGTACATGTTGGCGTTCATGGTTTCCTCAGTGAACTGTAGCTCCCAACACCTGGCAGCACTCATGCAGCCCAAAACCATGACACTCCTACCACCTGGCTTGACTTAAGCAAGACACACTTGTCTTTGTACTCTACACCTGGTTGCTGAAACACATGCTTGACACCATCTGAACCAAATAAGTTTATCTTGGTCTCATCAGACCATAGAGCATGGTTCCAGTAATCCATGTCTTTAGTCTGTTTGTCGTCAGCAAACAGATTTCTTGTATATCATATTTAAAAGAGTCTTCCTACTTGGACGACAGTCATACAGACCAATTTAATGCAGTGCATGGCCTATGCTCTGACCACTGACTGGCTGATCCACCACCCCCTAACCTCTGCAGCAATGCTGGTAGCAGTCATACCTTTATTTTGAAAATGACAATCTCTGGAATATGCTGAGCACGTGGCACTCAACTTCTTTGGTTGACCATGGTGAGGTCTGTTCTGAGTGGAACCTGTCTTGTTAAACCACTATATGGTCTTGGCCACTTTGCTGTAGTTTAGTTTCATGGTGTTGGCAATCTTCTTATAGCCTAAACCATCTTTTTTGTAGATGGAGCCTACACCCTACAATAACCTTGATGCCGCCACAACAAAATACAAACATCTCCATCCCACACCTTCTTTCTCCTTCCTCCTCCAATGGTCAACAATTTAAAAAAAAAAGTCATGTTACCGAAATAAAATTAGGTATTTCTTATCAATTGTTATGTGTTCAATACGAATATGACAGTCAAAATGCTAAAGTTTTTTTGTAATCTGCAATTATTGTTTACATCACGAAATGCATGGCAATAGTAATAGGTCTATGGTTCATACCTGTATAAAATCAAGTCATAGACTACATCCTAGATTCCTTTGCCAGTCTCTTGTACAGCTGTTCGGGAGCATCTCTGGGGCTTGTCCAGCAGTAGTCAGCCAGCATGGTATTGGACCATTTTCCCTGTTTTTTTTTCATTGTTCGATATTTTGAAGGGAAAACTTGTTCTTTGTTCTCATTAACCAAACCACAGTTTTCAAAAAGAAATCCAGAGGAATGAAGAAGTGGTCTTCAGAACATATTCAATTTCTGAAAAATGCCTCAGCATTCTTCTACTAGTTCCTTGTATTTTTGCCCTAACATTTCCAAAAAAGTTTTTAAAACCATTAAAAGTATTTCAAAAGCTTTTTTTGCATCACCTTGCAGCAATTTTGAACCGATCATCTTTTAAGATCCCCCCACATCCGAGGGGCCCAAAAAAACTTTATCTTTAAACTTTTTCCTACTGAGTCGAAGGATTTTTCATCGGGAATGGGAAACTGGAAGTCTGGGCCCTGATTTCAAGAATTCTTCATCAAACCCATTTTGATGTGAAAGGTGGTACAATTTTTGGAGCCTCGACCAGAACTGGGGGCTGGCATTCTTCTCCCAACTGCACATTTCGGCTGCGACCATCACTTGCTGGCTATCCCCTCACAAAAAGAAAACACAAAGTATTTTGGTATATCCCTCTGCAATCCTGTTAAAAGGGGGAACTACCCAAAAAACCACAGAGGGGGCCCCTGTACTTTTACCAATGGGGAAATTTATAGCTGCTTTTAAATTATCAAAGCTCTTTCATGTGGGCTGTAGGGCTACGGAATAGAGGGGGAAATGGTTTCCATTGTCAAAAAAGGCATGGGTTTAAAACTGTTTCCCAAACGCCTTTCCACATTAGTTCTGTTTTTCAAAAAAAAATTAAAATTTTTTAAAAATTTCTATCCCCAAAATTGAAAATTTTTCCCAACATTGACTGGTTTTTTGGCCGTCCCAAATGTTCAAAAATAACAAGAAGGGGGCCGATATTTTTGGAGCCCCACTTTTTTAGGTTTTTTTTAAAATTTTTAAACCCAAAAATTAAATCCATAAATTTTTGGGGGGCCCTTACCATTTCCCTTTTGTTTTCCCTTTCACAAAACAATTAAAAATTTTATATCTTTATGTTTGAAGCCTGACATGTTGCAAAAGGTTGAAAAGTTCAAGGGGGGAAATACTTTCGCAAAGGCACTGCAGCTCCCTTCAGTAGGTTGTTAGGTACGTAGGCCCCACATTAAAAATAAGACTTACCTCTCTCTCCGTTCCCCATGCCAGCGTCCCAGAACCTGGAAGTGTTACTGTTTGTTCTTTGTCTTACAAATAGATTAGGGCTACGTTGTAACTTGTTACTGTGTGACATAAGAACACAATGTTGCACTGCTAAAGTTGTAAAGATGGATAATAAATAGGGTCATGAAAAAATCCAGCAGGCTTGGATTTCTGCTGTCTCAGTCATTTTCAGCAATCAGACCACATTTACTGTCATTTGTTGCACATTAGCAGCACAAGAATACAGTCTTCTATCACATGGCCACAAGTTGTTGTCTAACCCTATCCTCCAAGTATAACTTTAATGGGTATTGGGGTACATTGGGGTACATTCACAAGCACATATCAGAGCGCTAATCGCCGGCTGTGCTCCCACTCACTTTCACTTTCCCGGGGAATATGTCTGAAAAAAGCACTCAATTAGTGCTATGACTTTGCCGTATTTGTGGGGCGTACTTTGGGCGTATTGCAGCACAATTATGCCCTGAAGTACGCCCCTCAAATACGCCGTGTGAATATACCCTTATAGTCATATAGTAAATTGTTCAGGATTACTCCGCTTCAACAGCAACTTCAGGCAGAATGTGTTTAAACATGATGACTGTCTGGGATCATTAGATGAATGTGTAAAGAAAGGGAAAAAAATCAAGAGTGGACGGGGAACGCAAAGAGTACAAACCCCGGGAAAGTTAGTACATAAACCCCCCAAGATACCCAAAATACATTTATTACCTATAATAAAATATGGGGGGTAAAATTATATACAAAAAATAAAATTAAAAAATAAATTAATATAAAATAATTATAAAATATATAATAAATATAAAAAATATAAAGGAATACCCCAAAAAACACAAAATTTGTGGAGCCCAACTACCACACAATTTAAAATTTGTTCAATATTTACATCCTTTTCCTAAAAAATTATTGTTATTAATTTCTTTTTTTTTGGCTAATAGAAATGAAGCATGTAGTTGTGTCTGTCAGTCTATCTCTCTAATCTGTAATATCCATATGTGTATTGATAGATAAGTATGTGTATAGATAGATAAGTAGCATTATCTAGGAATGAATGAGTTAAGATATGGGAAGTCTCTGAGACCCAAGGGAACAAGGGGGCTATATTTAATTTATATGCCATATTTATGAATGCTATAATATTAAAGACCTAGTAAAAGCCAGTATTTGACATTAATATATATCACATTATGTATTGCTGAGCTGAATAATGTACATGTTACAAAAGGAAGGTATCTGCTTCACTATATATGCCAATCGAAAACTTCTTTTACTTCACTGTAGCAGGTTCACCATAAAACTCTAGATTACCATACCTTTCAAGTAATGCCATTGTAATATGGAAGCTGATACGATGCTTCATTACCTGAACCACGCAGTACTGTACAAGAAGTAGCAAACAGGCTGGGGAAATAGTGTAACAAGATTTAGAGGACAGCATCAGAACTACATTAAAAATTATTATTAATAGTGTTGATTAAATGGGGACCCAACCATTACCGTCATTGTAAATTGTAATGAAGAAAAGAAAAATTGGTTCCAGCTTCCTCATAAAACGCAATCTTTACTCCAAGTCACAATATTGGCAGCATCAGGCAAACAGACAGGTGACAGTTTCCATGTTTCAGGTTGCTAAGACCCTGAAACATGGATATGATTGATGCTCATGCCATCCGTGCATTCTGTTGTTGGGTGAGCTGGGTTTCCCTTATGTTCATTATTTCTTCTTGTACATTGTAGTGAAGGTTGTTTAAAGGGATTTTAGGGGTTAACTTACCAGTGCAGAGACAAGATGTGCCTGTTATGGTCTAACTGGACTAACGTCACTTTCTGTTAGGCCCATACATGGGATGGAAAATGGACAGGACATTGGGCCTGTTGTAAAGAGTTGACCCTTAAAATTCCTTAAACAAACCTGGCCCTTAGATAGGGTTGTTTAAGGTGTTTAAAAGGTTAGCGTTCGGTCTGATGATTTGATACTCTCATTGCGGCCTAACTTAGAGTTAGGCCTACAATTTTATGGTGATTTGTGACAATTAGGGGTCAAACCGATCGGGTGTGCCTGGATTCAGGTCGAGGTTAACTTTGACTCGAATCCACAGCACAATACTATTTATTCAAATATTTAATTGTTTCTTATTATTTCTGTGAAAGCTGGGTGTAGACCAATATGGCTGCCACTGCATCTTATACATGGCTTGTCACCTAGCTTGGAAAACCTACCTCTCTATTCAGTTATATGAAAAAGAAAACATTACCTGGTAATATTTACACCTTAAGTTATGCAATAGATGTAAGGAATAACTAGCATGTCTATTATACACTGCCAGTGTTAAATGTGCCTACACCTACCTCTTGTAAGCTCCCCTTAGTGATGACAGAAATATTTTTTTTTACATTTGATTCTATAACTGTGCGAATGGTGGAATTGGATATAGAGCTCAATGCTGGAAAAATAAAAAGATATTGTAGAATTAATCATAACATAATTCGGGTAAAATTTTAATTATTTTTTTTCAAATATACATGATGTACCACTCTTTTGTGCTGTTATGATGCATTTTTATTTTTCTGTGGTGTGATTTTAATTTTTCAAGTGTCTTTGGCATCCTCTGTCCTACTATGGGAGTTACCAGAGTAGTTGGCTTCTTGGGTAGCTACAGATTTGGCATTTGGGCTAAACTGGACAGGCGAAGATGAAAGTCAGCTCTGCACCCTCGCAAAGAGTCTTAGACTTTCTCACAAGATTGTCTGGGTCACTACCCTGGAGTGGTCTCCATCAGCAAAGATCAACAAAATGCAATGATTCAGTAAACCAAGGCAGGGGTAAGCGATGGAAATTTTAGTTTGGCTGGGAGAGGTTAGTACAGGCAGAATTTATGCAATACGGCTTGGTAGAATTCTTTTCGTATGGCATATGAGCAAAGTGGATTAGCGGCGGATTGAAGAATGTTGTCAGGAAACCAGCTGGATCAAGTCAAAAGCTAGTGAACAGACCAATACCTTTGCATAGATCAGGAAGGACCTGGATATACTGAGCAATGAAGAGGGTCCTTAAAATACCATGTAGCAAGAGCACCTATTCTTAAACCAGAGACAATAGCCCTTTTTTACTTTTTGTACTGCAGCAGAAAAGTGTGAAATGTACCAAAGAAGTGGCACATTATTGAGGCAGAGTGTCCTAGACACATTTATTATGGGCATTAGACTTTTTGTGACCTCTCCAACATAGGGGTATGATTTCATGGAAAGTGGGTTTAAATGTAATGGAACGTGAGTGTAACCGCAATGCACCACACTGCACCAAAACGGCAAAAGTTTGACATAAAAAAGATGAAAACTAATAGTTGGTCTAAAAAGCTAGACAAGATGTGCCAAATGTCACGTCAAGGGAGGTACAGTGAGCACTGACTGGAACCCAGCCCACTGTCCCTGCCTACTTGACGTGCTGCCCTAGACGGCAGACGGCAACTGGGCGACAGTCCCTGCGCTGCTAGAGTGTGGGGGCCATCAGGGGGTAGAATAGTCAGACAGTCCGGGTCAATACCAAAACGGGAACGCCAAAGCCACAAATCAGAACCAGAGGGATAAATGTAAACAAGCCGAGGTCAAACACGAACGGGAACGAGGTACAAAATCAGAAGACAAGCCGAGGTAAGTAAACAAGCCGAGGTCAGGTACACCAATAAACAGCACAATACAAATCACAGGAAAGCAAGGCAGCCAGGAAATTTCACAGGCGCAGCACTCAGCTAGCAGGGAGATTAAATGTGATTCCCGGATACCGCCCCTGTAGCTGATTGGAGCGGCCTCCGGGTCCTCCCATTGGCTGATGCGACACGCGCCCTGTCCAGATTGGCTGGGCGTCTGTCACTCACAGAGCTGCCAGCAGCAAGTGTATCAGGGTGGGGTTGCAAATCAGCTGCTGCAGCCTGTTGATCCCTGCAGCCTGAATGCAGCCTAGCCCTGACAGTACCCCCCCTTTTAGGAGGGGCCACCGGACCCTTCCCTGGTCTGGGTTTGTCCGAGTAAGACTCATGGAATTCCCTCACCAGGTCATCAGCATGGATGGATTTCGCCGGAACCCATGATCTCTGCTCGGGACTATACCCCTTCCAATGGACCAGGTACTGCAGTGACCTTTGGACCTTACGAGAATCCAAAATACGGGCGACTTCATATTCTAACTCCCCCTCTATGCGAACTGGAGACGGAGTCTAGAGGGCGGATTTCACAGACTGAATATACCTCTTAAGAAGTGAACGATGGAACACATTATGTATACGTAAGAAGAGGGTAATTTCAGGCGATAGGCCACCGGGTTAACCACCTCCTGAACCACATATGGACCTACAAATCGCGGCGCGAGTTTACCAGAGGGAACTTTTAATCGCAGATTTCGGGTGGATAACCATACTTTATCCCCAACCGCAAACCCCCTAGAACAAAGACGCCGTCTATCAGAATTTTTCTTCTGGATGTTCTGGGTATGAACCAAGTTCCTCTGAACTTGGGCCCAGACTGTGCACAGATCTTTAATGATAACATCCACCCCACTGTGATCAGACTTAACCCTGGAAAATGACGCATGCCTAGGGTGAAAACCATAATCACAGTAAAATGGTGAGGTCCCCGACGAGCTACTATCCTGATTGTTAATGGCAAATTCAACCAACGTAAGTATTTTACCCAGTCCACCTGCTGATCAGATACATAACAACAGAGTTTTTGTGTTACCATTTAATTTACCCTCTCTGTCTGCCCATTAGTCTCTGGGTGGAAGGCAGAAGAGAAGGACAGGGTGATACCCAGAGCCTTGCAAAGGGCTTTTCAAAATCGAGAAACTAACTGAACCCCTCTGTCCGAAACGATATTCTCTGGTAACCCATGAAGCTTGACAATGTGTTTGACAAAGAGTTCAGCGAGTTTTTGGGATGACGGTAACCCCCTTAACGGAACAAGATGGCACATTTTGCTGAAAGGATCCACTACCACCCCAAAAAACTGTTTTGCCCTCTGAAGGGGGAAGGTCTGTCATAAAATCTATGGAGATATGGTCCATGGATGTTCAGTATAGGTAGGGGCAAAGTTCCCCAGGAGGACGAGTTCTGGGAACCTTTGCCTGAGCGCAGACCACAAGATGCCACATAGGCCTCAACATCACGAGGCAATGACGGCCACCAGTAATTACGAGAAATAAGCTTTTTTGTGCCACACACTCCAGGGTGCCCAGACAACACAGAATCATGAAATTTTTTTAAAACTTGTAGCCTAAACTGAGTGGGGACAAAGACCTTTGAAATAGGACAGTTAGCAGGTCTCAATACCTGGTGGACATAATCTCAGTGGGTAAATCAGGGAAATAGCTGAGACAACAGTCTCCTTAGGCAATATAGGTGCCGGACCCTCCTGAGATGCGTGGCTGGGACAGAAGCTTCTAGATAGAGCATCAGCCTTCACATTTTCGACCAGGTCTGTAAGTAACAACAAAGTTTTAAAGCGTGTAAAAAATAATGCCCAACGCGCCTGACATGGATTTAACCTTTTAGCACTCTCTAAAAAGGTAAGAAATTCTAATGATCAGTAAGGACCGTGACCTGATGCTGGCCACCCTCGAGTAAGAGGCACCATTACTCGAAGGCCCACTAAATAGACAACAACTCCCGGTTTCCCAACATCATAATTCCTTCAGCTGAGGTAAAATTTACGTGAAAAAAAGGGCGCAAGGGCGAAGTTATTTCATATTAGCGGACCCCTGAACAAGACCGCCCCTGCGCCATACTCGGAAGCATCAACCTCAACGAAAAAGGGGTTTGCTGTGATCACTTGAATCAACACAGGAGCCGATACAAAACACTGCTTAAGCTTCCAAATGCATCTATGGCCTCGGGTTCCCAAATTTAACTAAACTTCACTCCCTTCTTAGTAAATGTCAGTCAGGGGGCCCGAACTAAGAAAAGAAAAATTACGAATAAATTTACTATAGTTTTTCGCAAACCCCTTTAGGAACCGCTGTAGGGCCTTCAGAGATGAAGGGCGGACCCAATCGAGAATTGCCTGAATTTTACCGGGGCCCCATACAAATGAGTTAGAAGTCAGGATGTAATAGTAATAATAATAATAATAATAATCCTTATTTATATAGCGCCAACATATTCCGCAGCACTTTACAATTTGGAGGGTAAATGAGAGTTCTG
The DNA here is from genome assembly GCA_025379985.1 of Phyllomedusa bahiana. NCBI lineage: Eukaryota > Metazoa > Chordata > Amphibia > Anura > Hylidae > Phyllomedusa > Phyllomedusa bahiana. The sequence goes on along the minus strand of JAODAL010015145.1, from coordinate 16,218 downwards.
AGTGTGCCTGATCGCCCGCGGTAGCATGTTCCAGAGAACTGGTGCCGCACGTGTGAAGTCTTGGAGACGGCATGGGAGGTTCGATGATTGATGAGTTAACCTATATCATCAGCAAGAGCGGAGAGCGGGTAGGGTGGTAACAGAGATGAGGAGGAGATGTAGGGAGGAGCACGTTGTGGAGAGTTTTAAATGAGTGAGAAGTGATGAGTTTATGTTGTATCCTTACTGGATAGGAAACCCATGGCAGTGACTGACAAGGGAAAGGGGCCCATCAGTAATAGCGGCTGGAAAGAAAGACAACCTGGTGCTGCATTCAGGACAGACTGGAGAGGGGAAGTTTGCACAGAGGGAGACCGATAAGCAAGAGTTACAGTAGTCGAGACGAGAAGAATAAGACAACAATAAGTTTGAGTTTTTTCCACAGTGAGAAAAGGACGGATTCTGGAGATTTTTTCTTGAGGTGCAGGGGGACAGGAGCGGGCAAAGGAATTGGATATATGGAGGGAAAGACAGATCGAATCTAGTATAACCCCAAGACAGCGGGCCTGCTGCCTTGGATTAGGGTGGTGCCACACACTGGAGACAGAAAGGGCGGGGTAAGTCTGTTAGTAGATGGTGGGATGACTAGAAGTTTCAGTTTTAGTGAGGTTTATTTTAAGATACAGGGGGGACATGATGGCAGAACAGCAACAGGCAGTCCCTGGTGTTTTGTAGCAGAGCAGGAGTGATGTCTCGAGGAGGTGTAAATTGGTGTCATCACGTAGAGATGGTACTGGAACCCAAATCTGCTGATGTTTGTCCAATGGGGCTGTAAGTTTGAAAAGAGGAGAGACCAAAACGGATCCCTGGGGAAAACCCTGACAGCAAGAGGCAGAGGAAGGGGGTAGAACCTCAAAGAACACTGAAGGAACGGTTAGAAAGGTAAGATGAAACCAAGAGAGAGCGGTGTTGCACGGGGTCCGGGCTCTGCTGCCCCCGCGGCCGGCAGGGCTCCGGTGCGGCGGCGCAGCTCCCGCGACCACCCCGCTCCGTCCCGGCCCCACGCCACTCCCACTTACCCTCCGCGCCCCGGGTGAACGCTGTCCCCGCCTGTCCAGCCCCCGGGGCGCGTGCCCTGTGCTTTAGGCGCGCGCGCGCCGGCTTCTCAAATTTTAAAAAGGGCCAGCGCCCCAAAATTTGGTCAATATCAGGCGCTGGTTCTATTTTAGGGGTACGCCCCCTGCACTTCCTGCCAGTCCGTTGGTGGTTTAGAGAGTGTTTGGTGTGCCTTAGTGTCCGTATTGCTTACCCGTGTACCAGTCCGTCCGCCTCGTTTCCAACCTTGCCTGCTTGCCGCCTGCCCTGACCTTCCGCCCGCCCTGACCACGAACCTCTGCTGCCTGCCCTGCCCTTTTCTGCCTGTCCCCGACTTCGCCTCTGGATTACGATTTTGTACCACGCAGAAACCCCGGCCGCCTCCCCGCAAGCAAGTCACGTCAGGGGTAACGCCTGGTAGTCTCACGCCGCAGCAAGTCCATCCCTCTTTGGGGCGGGCTCTGGTGAAAACCGGGGGCTTCTTTGATTCCTTTACCTGGCTTTTCTTAAGTATCATCGCTTGCGGGGGTCCAGCGAATCCACCGTACCCATTACAGTACGGACGGGGCAATGGTTTCCGCCGGGGTACCCTTACCTGTACTTCGTGATGTCTCAACGGCTGTCGTCCAGCAGTGCCAGCGTATTGACCAGCCCCACCGCCATGATGCAGAACCTAGCAGCTCGCCTACCCCCCCTTTGCGACGGGCGCTGCCCCGCCGGCACCAGTTGCTCCCGTACCTGACCTTCTCTGCAGCTGCCGCTTCCGTCACGCTTTGATGGAGATCCCGGGAAATGCCGTGGCTTCATCGTCAGTGCTCCATCCACCTGGAGATTTTGGGGCACCACTTCCCCACCGAGCGGCTAAGGGTGGCCTTTGTTATTAGCCTCTTGTCGGGGAAGCCTTGGGCCTGGGCCACTCCGTTATGGGACCGAGGTGATCCACAGACGGCGAATCTACAAACCTTCCTCCAGGGGTCCGCACCGTCTTTGAGGAACCTGGCCGGCCTCCTCCGCGGCGCGGCTTTGTTCCGTCTCCGTCAGGGCACTCCACTGGGGGTCACTACTCCGTGCGTTCCGCCCCCTTGCCTCTGAACTGAAGTGGAATAATGAGGCCCTGGTGGCAACCTTCTGGCAAGGTCTCTCGGGCCATATTAAGGATGAGCTCGCGGGTCGGGATCTTCCGTCTACTCGGGATGAACTAATTCAGTTGCCTCTCGAATAGACATTGGGTTTTGCGAAAGACAAACAGGAGCTCCGTCTTCAACAGGAGGTCGCCCGCTCACGCCGGGCTACCACGTTTGGCTCCCGTCTTCCAATGTTCTCCACTACCTCTGCCAAAGGGTTCCGGGGGATGTATCCGTACGAATCGAGAGAGCCCACCTGTCCCAGGAAGAATACTCGCAGCGTCGCCTGAGGCAGTTATGCTTCTACTGTGGCGTTTCTGGACACTTTATTGGGGGACTGTCCGTGCGCCCGGGGGAACTTGCGCACATTAGGGTTCGCAGGAGTGGCGCCCCCTAGGTGTCTGTGCACATCTCTCCCGTATCTGTGGAATTTCACCGGACAGCACCTTCCAGGCCACCGCCTTCCTTGATTTCGGGGTCCGCAGGGAACTTTATCACCAGGCTCTGGTCTCCAAGTATCGTCTCCCGTGCCCCCTTTTGCAGAAACCCATGTACGTCTCCTCTGTTAGTGGCGATTGCCTAAGGGATGTGATTCGGTTCTGCACGGCGCCTCTTTCTCTACAGATTGGCGCTCTACACAAGGAAACTCTGAAGCTGGGGTCCTGCCTCGCTCTGCCTCCGAGATTCTCCTGGGCCTTCCATGGTTGCAACAGCATGCCCGACCTTGGACGGGAAAACACGGGCGAAATTATCCGTTGGGGCCCTGCGTGCCACTCGTGCTGCCTTCCGGTTTCTCCGTTTTTGCCCTTCGGTCCGCTCCTGTAAACTCTTCAAAACCTCGTCGGGTCTTCCCCCCCCGTATCAGGGCTTGGCCGATGTTTTTTCTGAAAAACAGGCCGAAACCTACCTCGCACCGGCGTTCGATTGCCCATTGACCTCTCCTGGACAACTCCTCCCCGGGGAAGAAATCTAAACCCCCTTCTGTTCCGGAGACTAAGCTATGTCCGAATATATCCAAGAAACCTCCGGAAGGATTCATTCGTAAGTCCTCCTCGCCCGCGGGGGTGGATTCTTCTTTTTAGAAAAAAAGATGGTTCTCTCCGACCATGTAAATTTATTACCGGGACTTAATAAAATTACTATCAAGAATCGATAAACCCCCCGCCGCTGATCTCGGAACTGTTCGATCGCTTGCGCGGTGCGAAGCTTTTTTCCAAGTTGGACCTGCGAGGGGCATAAAAACCTGATTCGTATTCGTGAAGGCGACGAGTGGAAAACAGCCTTTAATACCAGAGATGGCCATTTTGAATACCTCTCATGCCAAATTTTGGGCCCCTGCAACGCTCCAGCGGTGTTCCAGAATTTTGTTAATGAAATCTTCCAGACCTCCTTTATGTCTGCGTGATTGTCTATCTTGACGATATCTTAATCTTCTCCCCTGACCTGGAGACTCACCGCCTCCACGTCCGCCAGGTACTCAGACGTCTCCGTGACCACCGGCTATACGCTAAACTAGAGAAATGGGCCCCTTCGAACGCCCCGTTGCCCTTCCCGGGTTTCATAGTTTCGGATCAAGGTCTCCAAATGGACCCTTCAAAGTTGTCTGCGGTTTCCCAAAAATGGCCTCGACCTGTGGGTCTCCGCCCATCAACGATTTTGGGTTTCGCAAACTATTACAGACAATTCATTCCTCATTTTTTCCACGCTCGTGGCCCGCGGTGGCCCTCACAAAGAAAAATGCCAAACCCCCAAAACATGGGCCACCTGAGGCTCAAGAAGCGTTTGATCGCCTCAATCAGCATTCGCTTCTGCACCAGTGCTGTCTCGCCCGGACCCACAAACGCCCCTTTATCCTCGAGGTAGACGCCTCCTCGGGAGGGGCAGGAGCGGGTTTTCCCTCCAGAAATCCCCTCCGGAAAACCACGTACTTGCGGCTTTTTTCTCCAAACCTTCCCCCCGCCGAAAAAAACTATACTATCGGAGATCGGGAATTGCTGGCAATTAAATTGGCCCTTGGAAGAATGGCGGCACCCGCTGGAGGGAGCCTGTCACCCCACCGATATATTTACCGATCACAAGAATCTTCTCTACCTTCAGTCTGCCCAACGGCTGAATCCTCGTAAAGCTAGGTGGTCACTCTTTTCGCCAGATTTGATTTTCTTCTTCATTTTCGACCGGCTGGCAAGAACATAAGAGCAAAACGCCCTCTCTAGATCCTCTGACACGGTGGGGGTGGAGCCGCCTCTGCAGCATATAATTCCTCCCGAGCGTCTCCTCACGGTGGCTCCGGTGGACCTTCGACACCCCGCCTCCCGGGAAGTCCTATGACGCCCTGCTATGCAGCCTCGTATCCTGAAGTGGGGACATGCCTCGCGAACCGCTGGGCACCTGGAGTCCATAAGTCTCAGCAACTAATCTCCCGGTACTATTTGGGGGCCCCTCTCGCTCGGACTTAGAGACTTTGTCTGGCCTGTGACTCCTGTGCCCGTAACAAGGGCCCTCGGCTCAGACCCGCGGGCTGCTCCTGCCTCTCCCGGTGCCAGAAAGACCTTGGTCCATATTGCGATGGATTTTGTTACTGACCTCCCAGCCCCCTCAGGGAAAAACGGTCATCTGGGTAGTAGTCAAAAAGATTTCGAAAATGCCCACTTTGTTCCTCTCCCGGGTTGCCCTCCGCTTCCCAGCTAGCCCAGCACTTCTTCCACCACATCTTTCGGCTACATGGGGTCTCGTTGCATATCGTCTCTGATAGGGGGGTCCAGTTTGTATCAAAATTCTGGCGGGCCCTGTGTTCTCAATTGCAGATTCAGTTGGACTTCTCCTCCGCATATCATCCCCAAACAACGGCAGGTGGAGAGGGTCAACCAAATTGTAGGTACTAATCTGCGACATTTTGTGTCCGCTCCCAGGATAACTGGTCTGACCTCCTCCCCTGGGCGGAATTTTCCTATAATTCCTTGATTCTGAATCCGCTGGAGCCTCCCCCTTTTTTATTGTGTTTGGGCTGCATCCCCGCCCACCCTTCCCTCTGGCCTCCTCGGGTGACATCCCTGCTGTGGATGCCCAAGTACGGGACATTTAAGACACTCTGGCAAGTTAATCGACAGGCCCTTTTACAGCCTCCTCCCGCACTAAACTTCAGGCCGATAGGCACCGGAGACCTCCTCCCTTTTTTAAGCCGGTGATAGGGGTTTGGGTATCGGCAAAATACAAACCGCTTCAAAGTGCCCAGCTACAAGTTGGGGCCTAAGTTTCTGGGTCCGTTTGTAGTACTCCGGCAGCTTAAACCCCGGGATCCTATAAGCTCCGCTTGCCTCCCACTCTGCTGTCCCGAACGCCTTCCATGTCTCGCTCCTCAAGCCTGTGGTGCTGAATCGCTTCTCCCTGAGATCTGTCTCGCCTTCTCCGGTGGACAACTCTGATAACCTCTAAGCGGTCAAGGAGGGGCTGGGGCAGAAGACAGTGAAGGGGGGAAACGGTTCGTTCTCATTGACTGGACGGGGTGCGGGCCGGAGGAGCGGTCCTGGGAACCTGAGGCCAACCTGTTTTCCTGACCTTTTCTCTAGGTTTCAAAAAGGAGGGGGAGACCTAAGGGGGGGGGGGGCACTGTCACGGGGGTCGCGGGCTCGGCTGCCCCCCGCGGCCGCAGGGGCGCCGGTGCGGCGGCGGCAGCTGCCCGCGACCACCCCGCTCCTGTCCCGGGCCCCCGCACCGCTCCCCTTACCCGTCCCGCCTCCGTGAACGCTGTCCCCGCCCGTCCCAGCCGCCGGGCGCGTGCCCTGTGCTTTAGCGCGCGCGCGCCGGCTTCTCCTAGATTTAAAAGGGGCCGCGCCCCGAAATTGGTCAATTATCAGGCGCTGGTTCTATTTTTGCGGTACGCCCCTGCCTTCCTGCCCCGTTCCGTTGGTGTGCTTAGAGAGTGTTTGGTGTGCCTTAGTGTCCGTATTGCTTACCCGTGTACCAGTCCGTCCGCCACGTTTCCAGTCCTTGCCGCCTGCCCTGACCTTCCGCCCGCCTCTGACCACGAACCTCTGCTGCCTGCCCTGACCTTCTGCCTGTCCCCGACTTCGCCTCTGGATTTCGATTTTGTACCACGCAGTACCCCGGCCGCCTCCGCAAGCAAGTCACGTCAGGGGTAACGACCTGGTAGTCTCACGCCGCAGCAAGTCCATCCCGCTTTTCGGCGGGCTCTGGTGAAAACCGGGGGCTACTTAGATTCCGTTCCCTGGCGTGGCTTAGGGACATCGCTTGCGGGGTCCAGCCGAATCCACCGTACCCCTTACAGTGTCCTGGAGGCCAATGGTGCTGAGCATGCTGAGGAGAAGTTGGTGAAACAACAGTATCAAACGCTGCAGAGGGGATAAAAGAAGCAACAATGAGTAGTTACCCTGCGATTTGCTGTTAGGAGATCATTGGAGACTTTAGTTAGAGCAGTTTCCGTGGGGTGTAGGGGGCGGAAACCTGATTTGCAGAGGGTCAAAGAAGAGAGTTAGCGGAGAGATAGCGGAATTAGGCGAGAGTAGACCAAGCGTTCCAGAGTTTGGGGATGAAGTGCAGGTTAGAGACTGGTTGGTAGTTATCAGGGCCCGGATGGGTCCAGAGTGTGCTTTTTCAGTAAGGGGGTTATAATAGCAGTTTAAAGAAGATGGGAAGATCCCAGAGGGAGAGAGAGAGGGCATGCAGAATGCAGTTAAGTGATCAGATGATAGCTGGAGAAATAACGGGACAAGGTGGGAGGGAATGGGTCACTAGAGCAGTGGTGGGGCGCGCAGCACAGCAGAAGCCCTGGACACTTTCTTCTTCTGTCGTCGGTCAAGAGCTGAGAGTAGCTTGGGGGATGTGCGGGGAGGGACAGATGGCTGCGCTTGGGGTGTGAGATGATATGTTTTGCCGGATTTTGTCAATTTCTCTTTGAAGTGATTGTCCCAAGGTCATCAGCACATAGTATCAGAGACCGGGGGCTGAGCTTTAAGGCCTAAGAAGGGAGAGTGATGGTGTCCAAACAGGCCGTTTAGTGTTGTTGTGTAAGGTTGCGATGAGGGAGGTGAAATATTTTTGCTTGGCGCTGGAGGAAGGGCCAGTTTTGATAATTCTGAGCATAAATTTGTAGTGGAGAAAGTCTCAGTAGCTTTCGACATCTCCACAGACGCTCATCGCTGCAGAAGGCGATTCCCTGAGGCATGTGCCATGGCTGTGGGGTGTCTGACCTTGGTGGTGCGGTGTGTGAGCGGTGGCCATTGTGTCCAGGTGGTGGAAAGTTATCATTTATAATGTTTGGACGCCAGGTCAGGGCAGGAGAGGAGGAGATTGGGGCAGTAGATGACTGTATTGTGTCTGTGAATTCCTGAGCGTATCATGGAGCGGATATTTCTTGAACGGGAGACCGGCAGTGTGTACCCAGAATGGTGAGAAACTAGTAATAGTGAAGGAAATAAGATGTGATCAGAGAGAGTGTAAGTAGAATTTATTAGAGTTAGATATTGATGGAACGTTTACAGAAATCAGATCCAGAGAGTTCCATCCATGTGGGTGGGAGAGTTAGTAAACTGCGAGAGGCCAGAAAGAGGTTAGTGATAGGATCTGAGTGCAGAGGGAGACAAGGTGGTCTTCAATAGGGATGTAAAGTCACCCATGATGAGAGTGGTATTACTGTAGAGAGGAAAGTGAGGGAGCCAGGCAGCAAAATGATCAGAAACTGCGGGGTGGAGCCGGGGAGGTTCTTACACACCGCGACTCGGAGGAAAAAATGGCAGAAAGATCTGAGGGTGTGTACCTCAAAGGAGGGGAAAGTGAGTGAGGGTGCAGGAGGAGGACTGGTAAGTTGCATGTGAAGAGAGAATATGCCCAACACCTCCACCCGGCCTGAACCTCAGGTCTGAGGGTGTGTTGAAGTGTAGGCCGCCATAGGTGATAGCGCAAGGGAAGCGTTGTCAGATGGCTGGACCATGTTACTGTGGGTGAGGGCTAGCAGGTTAGAGTGGAGTAGGAGAGAAACAGGTCATGAACAGCAGTGAGTTTGTTTGCAGACCGGATGGGCGTATCCACATGAGCACATTTTCAAAGGGAACTAGGAAAAGATGTACAGTGATATCATATTAGGTTAGCAGGTTTCTATTGAGGAGAGTGTGGGATGAGCATAATGAGGGTGGGCCGGGGTTAGGATAAATGGTCACCTCAGCAAGAAGTAGAGAAAGAAAAGATACAGCAATGGTTCAGTGATGAGTGAGAGCGGCGTTTGTGCAGCAATATGTGAGCAGGTGGTTGTGGAATTTGAAAAGGAAAGGATAGTGGTGTGATGAACACATGGGTGAGGGAATGAGCGAGTCGCTGATGTGGATAAGAATTCTCTGTGGCAATAACGGGTGGTAAGCCAGAGGTAGATTGGCTGCAAGAAGACCAGCAATACTGAGCATAGGTGAATATTTTTTTTTTTTTTTTTGGAGAAGCTAGATACTTAACAAGAAAAGGCGATCCACCTAGCCCCCATCGCCCCACTTCCGTTCTAATAATTTCGGTTTTATCTCAATACCTGATTCAGCTCTAACAATCACTTTTCATATCGGATCACTTACAGAAATGGTTCGCTACTCAACATGTCTATATCACTGACCCAAAATGTCATACGACCCAAGCTAAACAATTTATACTATCCTATGTGGAAGTTCATTGATATAAATCAGTGGTCCCAGCTGCAGCAAAGGTTGGAGTAGACAAATAAGCCAGTCGAGGAGATGCGTACAGGGGCAAGAATGTTCAGGTCACTAGCAATTCCCAATAAACACAGGTAATTATACAGGACAGAGATTGGAGAAATCTATGCATTCAAAATGCCAAGAACACAGCAGAGCAATTAATACATATCACCCCAAAGGCCAGAGACAAATGATGGGAGGTGTAGTCCACTATTCACAATTCAACATACCAGAAAACCACAGCAATAGCAATTATACATATACAGCAGAGACAAAATGATGGGATGTGGAGTCCACTATTTCATATTCAACAGTACCATAACACAGCAAAGCATTATACCATAACAGCAGAGACAAATGATGGGAGGTGAGTCCACTATTCACTAATTCAACATACCAGAACACAGCAGAGCAATTATACATATACAGCAGAAGACAAATGATGGGAGGTTAGTCACTATTCACAATTCCAAATACCTGTGAAGAGATGAAAAAGATCCATGATCAGTTGCTTGTAAGGGCTCTGGGGTGAACCAAGTTCGGTTTTATTTCAGATACCGTTGATTACATCTCTTATCAATCACTTTCTATCTGTTTTCACTTACAGATATGGTTCACTCTCCCTACATGTCTAACTGACCCAAGAAAAGGTACCTCCATGCACCCAAAAACACACTTTTCAAGCTTGACAACAAACTATTTTCCATCAGGGTTTGCAACCTGTCGTAAGTTTTTAACGTGGGACGACCAATCTTCCGAATAGAATAAACTGTCATCCAGTAAACTACATACAAAAACCGATGAGTTCACGAAAACATCATAACCGAGGCGTTCTGGAACACACGCGGGCGCATTCCACAACCGAACATTCTCACCAGAGTACTCAAAATGACCTTTCAGGGTGTTAAACGCGGTTTCCCACTCCCCCTTCTCGATACTGGATGAGGTTATAGGCCACATTAAGAGTCCAACTTGGAAAACCATTTTGCTCCTGATTTGGTTGACAGATCAGGGATCAAAGGGTAATGGGTTAATGGTTATTTTACCGGTTATTTTATTCAGTTCCCGGTTAAATCTAAGCATTGTACGGAGGCCTCCCAACCATTTTTCCTACAAAAGGAAAACCCCTGCACGCCATGGAGACACCGAAGGTCGGATATGCCCCTTCTGTAAGCCTTTCTGCAATATATTGGTTTCATTGCCAGTCTCTCTTGACCAGACAGATTATATATATCCACCCTTGGGAAACCTCACTCCGGCTCTAGGTTCAATGGCACAGTCGTAAAGATCTATGAGGGTAAGTATCTCCGACTGTTTCTGAGAAAAATCACTGCAGGCAAAGTCACGGATAAAAACCCAGGAATCAGCTCACCTCAGTAGTTGCCAGTATGGAAGGGAGAACATCTGTCAACACAGCTCACTACAAAAGCCAAGCGATTCCCACTTGACTAATTCCCTGAATACCAGTCAAACACAGGGTTATGTTTCTGAACGCAGGGCAGTCCAACAACCACATCAGCTGGCAGCTCCTTCATAATAAATAGAAATGACACTTTTCGTATGTATGGACCGACCACCATTCCATCTCCATGAGTACAATACGGATTGCGCACCCTAGCTAGCGGAGTGGAGTCAATAGCCACAACGCCATATAGACTCAGATACGTTCTCCAAGTCGGCCTAGACGAATGACGAAAAACGCATCAACAAAATTAGAAGCTGATCCAGATATACTACAAAACGCATTCCCATAACCAGACAGCGACAAGTGTGAAATCATACACTGTAGCAGCAATTTTTTGATATGATAGGAAATACCTGCTCGTCCTAGGTGTCTTCCTGAGCAGACCACCTAGGCGCTGCGTTTCTGGCCAGGTCTTCCGTTTGGAGCACTCCCGAATGCGTGTCCATCTCGCCACACGTAAAAGCATAACCCCTCTTGTGCTACTAGTAGTCCTACGTCACTACAGCGTACGCGGAAGAAGCCCTTGACTCCTCAGGGATTACAAATGGAAACAACGGTTAGAAGTGACCATGTGTGGACCACCGGAGAGGAAAACTTTTTCCCCGAATCATTCCCTAAAACGTCTGTCCAGACAAACGGCTAGTGCCATGGCCTCATCTAACATACCAGGTGTAGGTAATGCCACCAACAATCCCTACACTTGATCGGCTACCCAAATCTAAACTGGCATCTGAGAGCTGGGTCGTTCCACCCAGACGGAACACACCAGAGACGAAATTCAGAGCAAAATTCCTCAACCGTCCTTTTTTTACACCCTCTTTCTAGGTGGTCAGCTGAGCCTCGGCAGAGCTTCCCACTGGGTCATCAAAAGTAGCCCCTAAAGCGGCAAAGAACCTGTCCACATAAGACAGTTCCAGGTGAATCTGGCGGTAATGGAAAATGCCCCTCTGGGGGGGGGGAATCCCTGAATTAGTGACATTAACCATTCCCCTCTTTCTCCTCATTGCCTGAGGTATGTGGCTGGAGCCTAAAATACAGGCCACATCCCGCTCTAAATGCCTACAAAAGCCTTCCTGTTACCAGAAGAACCTGTCAGGCACCAACGGGAAAGGGGCTCCACAGGAGGGGAAGGTAGTGCAAGGGACACTCTGCCTTGAGGGTAATGACACCTGCTTGTCAACCGCTCAGCGCCAGATCCTGAACCACCTGGGTAAGCCCCTCTTCTGCCTACCATAGCATGTCAGGGGTTCATAAGTGAGGGTAAGCAGTAACTGTTATGGCCTGTGAAAATTCACGTCAATGGAGGTACAGTGAGCCCTGACTGGAACCCAGCCCACTGACTCCCAGCCTAACTTGACGTGCTGCCCTATACGGCAGACGGGCACTGGGCGACAGTTCCCCTGCGCTGCTTGAGTGTGGGGGTGGACCGTCAGGGGGTAGAATAGTCAGACAGTCCGGTCCAAACATAACCAAAGACTGGAACGCCAACGCCACAAATCAGACCCAAGGGATAAACGTAAACAAGCCGAGGTCAAACACGAACGGAACGCGGTACAAAATCAAGACAACCGAGGTAATAAAACAAGCCGAGTCAGGTACACCAAGTAAACAGCGACAATACAAATCCATGAAAGCAAGGCAGCCAGGAAATTTTCACAGGCGCAGTCACTAATATACGCGCTACATCAGCTAGCAAGGCGATTAAATGTGATTCCCGGATACCGCCCCTGTAGCTGATTGGAGCGGCCTCCGGGTCCTCCCATTAGTCTGAATGCGACACGCGCCCGGTCCCGGAATGGCGGGCGTCTGTCACTCACAGAGCACCAGCAGCAAGGTATCTGGTGTGGGGGTTGCAAATCAGCTGCTGCAGCCTGTTGATCCCTGCAGCCTGAATGCAGCCTAGCCCTGACAACAAATTTATCAAATAGTTTGAGCCACTGTGATAAACCAGGCACATTTTTAGACCGTAGGGCACATTTATCAAGGCAGTTATGCCAGAATTCTGGTACAATTTGCCCCCAAAATAATGGCGTACGTGCCTTACACCACAATTATTGTGGGCAAGATGTATGTCCGGGGCTGCGCGTATTATTCAGAGTGTCCCTTTCAGAGCCAAAAAACAGATGCAGCCCTGTTCTCTAAATGTATGAGCAGACGCACTCCAAAAGTAGGTGCATTATGAGATGGCCGCGGCACTTTGTAATGCGCCCAAGATGTGGGGGGCGTTCTGGGGGTGTCACACCACAACCGTATGATTCTACACATTTATGACTGGAGGATGGCAAAACTAGGTGTATAACTGGTGGAACAGCCAGACCAAGTTAAAAGTGATTTACCTGAGCCTGAGTTGTCGTAGTGGAACTAGAAAGCACCTAATCTAGGACACGCAGTAGAACAGGTTCAGACATTCTGGCGCATTCTAAACTACTTTAACGCTATTTAGAACTGGCCTCTATGCACCCAGATCATACATGTCTCCCTATTTGTTTTAGACATTTTTTGGACTGTTCTGCATCCTGTCCGACAAAAAGGGCATGGCCTCAGGTAAAAGGTGTGTGGCTTTAAGGGAAAGCATGCAGCTCTGTGCACCTTGCTGTGTGCCAAAAAATGTGCCAATATATTGCCGCAGTTTGGGGCATGAAGTAAGCTAAATTAAAAATTATGTAAAGTTAGACTAGAAAGTTCTTACATGCTCCAGATTTACCAACACTTTGATATTTGTGGCGCATTGTAAGACTGTCTAGTCTAACTTTACACTAAAAGCAACATCTATGAAAGGATTTTTCACCCTTTTTCTGGCATACAATGCACCTATGTGATCTGGCTACGATGTCTAATGCGCCTAATGAATGTGTTAAGACTCAACACTTTCAAATGCACCTAACATGAGGGGGCGTTCTGAGGGTGTTATGGAGGCGCATCGCACCACACTTGTAATATCAGACACATATATGAAGGTGGTTCGGCAAAACTAGGCGCATTACTGCTCGCACAGCCAGACCTATCTCAATGTGGTCTGTCTGAGCCTGAAGAGTCGAAGTGAAGCTAGAATTGCTGTAAAGGGCAAAAATGTCCAATATTTCTCAACTGACACCAGTACATGAATCATTTATTATAATTATAAAACTGTATACAATTTAATTATTTAAATGTAATGAAAACTATGATCATTTAAATTAATATACTGTATATAATATCCCCAAAATATAAAAATATCTCCGATAACATGTTTTAAAAATTAATAGAATATAAAACAAATTTTACATTAAATAACCCACTGATGTTGTTGTTCAGATTTTTATATTTTAAATTTTTACTACATTAAATTTGGAATTTATTTTTGCTGCTCTCAGCCATTATTCTGTATACAGCAAGAGCCAGCACAGCACAGGCATTGCTGGGACCTGTGGTGCACCAAGCAGGATCAGTACCATAGTTTCTATTCACTGACATGCTATTCTAATGACTTCTCTCATTTCCAGGCTACCTATAGTCTTTATACATGTTTGGCGCATTACTTAAGCGCCTAAGCTTCGTAATGCGCCTAACACACAGGCGAGACGCGAAGAACTTTACACACCATTACTGAATGCACAAAAAACACTTTCATATATCAGGCGCATTATACACTGAAAATAAGACTCGACAATTCACTTTGATGCGCCTACGTTCATACATGTCGCCCTAAGAGTCAGGGCTTGCTCACACGAGTTTTCACTCCGTGTTACAAGCGCTTTTTAGATCCGTCTCGGGGACCGACAGCACGGACCCAGAAACGGATCTAAGCAATTAGCAGTGAGATTATCACTGCGGGCTATGAGGAAGACGCAGCGGCGTTCACATGAGAGATCGCCGCTGCGTGTTTCCATAGCACAGCTCGGGTCACTACTAATTGCTTAGATCCGTTTCTGGATCCGTCCTGTCGGTCCCCGAGACGGATCTAAAAAACGCTTGTAACACGGAGTGAAAACTCAGTGTGAACAAGCCCTTAGACAGTATTGATAAATCTGCCCCTGTCTGTCTAACTTTTAGAAAGTGATAGTAAATAAGGGCCATTGTGTACATGCATACGGCCAGAAACAAAAAAAAACCCTAGAAGAAGATCCCAGGCAAATGGAAGATTAACAGCAGAGAGGCAGGGGAGTGTGGGTGCCGAGGTGAGGGAGCAGGGACAGGTGAGCAGTGCACGGCAGACATCGCCAATGGCTTGATGATGGACCATGAAAAGCCTCCTCATCCTGATTCTTCTCACTTTTCTTCATATTTCCAACACATTTTCCCTTACTTGAAGAACAATAAAAATGATGAAGGTTACATAGCATTAAGATTTGATGTGAGATCTTTATTTCACCTAAAGTATAATAAAAATCATGTCCATCTTAACATAGGATACTGTACAAAGATTTTTTAGCTTGAATCAAAATAAACCCATCGTTCTAAATCTACAGCTATGATGTACAGTAAGAAAAGCATCTCAGGGCTGATGATTTGTTAAGTTGATATATCTATGCTTAAAATGATGGATACATGTCAGGGAACTGCTGCCTTGTGCAGGGATTCTGCGCCTTTAAATGTGCATGCACAGCTGAGATTCTCCCATTTCTGCCACTGAATCAGTATACTTGGGAATGTCATACACAAGATTGTGAACTGTATATGACCTTCGGCTGCTGAGGTAGAAGAGAAGGGAGGTGGCATAGCCGCACAGACATGCTTTATATGTTTTGTGCCAGCTTCTCAACAAATGATTCATTCCTTGCCCTGGTGCCTGGCAGACAGGCCGGCATACTCCATAAATTAAATGATGTGCTGCATTCAGCTCGGCATATTCATTGCATTCAAAATTAATGAACAAGTTTTGCTTAAACATAGTGACTAGGCAAATTACTTTCAATGTGCATTTGAATTTATACATTGTTAAGTATTTGAATTTACTAGTTTCCAATGCAAGAACGGTAGTGATGATGAGCATTATTATAGGAGACTATAACTTCTTCACTGTTTGGAATAATTAATTGGAGAACGGCTATAAACATGTCTTTTGGTTTCAGACAAAAGTTTTACATGGTTAGAAATGTTTATGTTCCTCGGTTTTCCTTCTAATGCGGTGGAGCTGGATGTTATCACTTTGTCATGTAATGTTGATGCTATTCCGAGCAACATGTCACGCTATGAAGCCGGATGGTGAGGTGTTCAAATAAGTAAAGCAAAGCTGCTATCCGTGTAAAGGCAATGCACCGAATATAAAAAGAATACATAAAACTAAAGGAGACGTGTTGCTGTCTGATGTGTTATGCCACCTTTACAGGAGTTACCCATTAAAAAAAACATATTTAATAAATATTATGGGTGAGATGTATGAACTGGGCTGCACCAGAAGTCTGGCATCTTTTTAGCCCTAACATTTGCGCAGTCTTGTTCGCTATATTTTTTATCAGGCGCACTCCAAAATAAGGTGCATTATAAAGTGCCCGTGCCACTTTGTAATGTGCTTGTGATCGGGGTGTGTGCTGGAGGCGTGGCGCACTACAATCATACGAAGCTACACATTTATAGCTTCAGTACAGCAAATCCAGGCGCATTACTGCTGGAACAGGTAGAGCACTTTAAAAGTTGTTTACCTGAGCCAGAAGTGTCACTCAGTAGCTAGAAAGTGCTAAATCTATGACCCCCAGTAGAACAGGTTTATAGATTCAGGCGCCTTCTACGCTACTAATGCACATAAAAAAAATGTCGCCCTATGTATGTACATACATGCTGCCTTATGTCTTTTACATTTTTGGCGATTTCCCCAATCATGTGTTGTGGGAACCCCCCTTTTTTTTAAACACCACAAACCCCCCCCCCCCCCCAAAAAAAAAAA
>JAODAL010015144.1:0-84933 GCA_025379985.1 Phyllomedusa bahiana | reverse complement strand
CAAAAAATGCGTATTCAAATTTAAGTGCAAGGTGACTATCAACAAAGCTGGCCTGCGCCAAAGTGAAAAAACACCTATCTGAAATGTATACGGATAATAAAAGGTATTTTTTGCACCTATCAAATACACCGGCAGTGACTACAAAATTGCTGTATTCAACTTTAACAATATGAACGAAGCTGGCCTGCGTCAAAGTGAAAAAACACCTATCTGAAATGTATACGGATAATAAAAGGTATTTTTTGCACCTATCAAATACACCGGCAGTGACTACAAAATTGCTGTATTCAAATTTAACAATATGAACAAAGCTGGCCTGCGTCAAAGTGAAAAAACACCTATCTGAAATGTATACGGATAATAAAAGGTATTTTTTGCACCTATCAAATACACCGGCAGTGACTACAAAATTGCTGTATTCAAATTTAAGCGCAAGGTGCCTCTATCAACAAAGCTGGACTGCGCCAAAGTGAAAAAACACCTATCTGAAATGTATACGGATAATAAAAGTGGAGTTTTGCACCTATCAAATAGACCTGCGGTGACTACAAAATTGCTGTATTCAAATTTAAGCGCAAGGTGCCTCTATCAACAAAGCTGGACTGCGCCAAAGTGAAAAAACACCTATCTGAAATGTATACGGATAATAAAAGTGGAGTTTTGCACCTATCAAATACACCTGCAGTTACTAGAAAAGATCTGTATCCTAATATAAGTTCAGGCTGCCCAACATACAAGTAATATTTCACCAGAAAACTGTTAATAAAAAGCCATTGCAATGCAATGTCTAAACAAACAAAGTGCCTGACCGTGTACGTTTAAACAAAGTCTGTTTCCTAGAAGCTTGTGTTTTTTTTTATATCATACGACATCAATTGTTGTCCTAAAGTTTTCCCTTTCCGGTCTTTAATCTAGGGGGGTCCCTGAACAAGTGGTTTAAAAGCACACGGTCAGGCACTTTCACCTGCTTACATTGCCAAAACTGCGCCAATATAATAAAGGGGGATAGTATCCAACACCCTTTGAAAGGATACCCTATCAAAATCAAAGGGTTCCATACCTGTGACAGTGAGGGCGTTATATACATGCTAAAATGCCCATGTGGTTTGTTGGACAAACCGCAAGATCAGTGAAAGTCAGGATTAATGAACATAAAGCTGCGATTAGATTAAAAAAGAAACAGGGAACTGCTGTGAAAACAGAAACAAAATCATATGGTGAAACCTCCGTAGCGAGGCATTTTTTTGAGGCTCGACACGACGTGTGTGAACTACGTTGGTGCGTGTTGGAAAAAATATGGGTTGATAATAAACTTATCACCGATCGCTTATTAAAAAGAGAGGCGTACTGGATAGTTACACTAGAAACACTTGCCCTGAAAGGTCTTAATGAATGTTTTAACCTTAGGATGTTTTTGCAATGGTTTTATTTTTTGTATGTTGTGAAAGGGTTAAAGCTTGTCTTACCTGTCTTCTACTTACCTTTTTAAGGAGGTGGTACTCTATGACGCATATGCTTGAGGAAGGGGAGGAGCTCTCCCTGAAACGTCGCACTTGCTGCGCGTCTTTGCCCGCTCTGGTTGTCGGCGTCTCCTGCTCCTCGAAGTGGGAGCGATCGATGGACTGATGCGTTCGAACGGCATGGATGGCCGCGACTAAATACTGAGTATCCTACATATTGTTACATTGCCTGACACTCTATATGGAATCGATTAATGTCAGTGAGATGTGTTTTAAAAAGAAATAATTAAAGTCTTCACGTTAAAGGGTCCCCTGGTGCATTGTGTACTGGGGTAATAGTGGGGTTAGCGTCAACCTTAGAGTAACAAAAACCACCGGTGAGCTATGGCCGTGGGTGATTAACCCTTCATTATCGCGATCGAACATGGTCACGATAATGAAGCTGCAGACTGGACGAGTGAGTTTCTGCTGCTTGCGATTGGCGCAGTGAGCGCCGCAGACATCACTTACTGGTCTCCTACCTGACAGCTCAGATGCCTTACCAAAGTATCCGGGTTTTCTGGTGACAGTCACCATGGAGACCAGTACACAGCAGTAATGCTGTGTACAGGTCTCCTCTTGTATGAGCAATTTGAAGATCGCTCATACAATTTCCTTTTGGCGAAAAGTGAAAAAAGTGTGAAAAAGTAAAAAAAAAGTAATAAAATGTAAAACACAAACATATAAAAAAAAATAAAAACACGTACATTGCCCTTTTCCCCTGTACAAACGGCAGTTGCCCCAAAAAGATCAAAAATAAATAAAGTACCCATATTTGGTATCGCTGCGTGCGTAACGACCCACCCTATAAATTTGTCATGTTAGTTAACCCACATGGTGAACGCCATAAAAAAGAAAAAAAAACAGTCACAGAATTGCGATTTTGTTCATCTCGAGGCACATAAAATGAAATAAAAAGCGATCAAAAGCTCATATAGACACCAAAGTGGCACCAATTAAAACGTCAGTTCATCCCGCAAAAAAAACAAAAAACCTTACACATCTCTGTATATGGAAAAATAAAAAAAGCTATGGCTATTAGAAGATGGAGATGGATAAATATTGTTTTACACAATAAAAACACTTTTTTTTTAAAAAAAAAAAAGTGCTTCCACATAAAAAAAAACTATGTAAACCGGGTATCAACATAATCATCCAGACCCAGGGAGTAAAACTAACTTATCAAGGATACTGCACAGTGAGCGATGTTAAAAATAAAAATAAAAAACGCTACTAGAATTGCAGCATTTTCTTCACCCTGCCTTTCAAAAAACAGATTTAAAAGTGATCAAGAAGCTCTGTCCCCCCAAAATGATACCAATAAAAACATCAACTCATCCCGCAGGAAATGCTGCTGCTATACAGCTCCGTGCACAGAAAAAAAAAAAGTTATGGCTTCAGACTATGGCGATTCAAAAACGTGTTTTCCTTTTTGAATAAAAGAGTAATTAAATGTGTAAAAGCAGTAAAACTTAAAAAAATATACAAATTGGGTATCACTATAATCATATTGACCTGCTGAGTAAAGCTAGCATGTCATTTATTCCGCACAGTGGCCGATGTAAAAAAGAAAAAGAAAAAACACTACCAGGAATGCAGTATTTTGTTCAAAATGCCTCACAAAAAAGTGATCAAAACATCATATGCACCCCATAATGGTACCAATAAAAACATCAACTCATCCTGCAAAAACAAGTCCATTTTTGTGTAAAAATAAAAACATAAAAAACTTTATAAAATTTATATCATTGTAATTGTACCGACCCACATAGTAAAGTTATCCTGAAATTTAATAAATGAAAGTAAAGCCCAAAAAACAATGGCAGAACTGCATTTCCCCCCCCCCATTTTCATGTCCCAATGCTAAGAAAACTACAGATTACCTGTGCACCCAAAATGCACAATACACCCCTAGATGAGATCCATGAGTGGTGTTGAATCAAAAATTGAATGACTTCTGGAAGGTTTCAACTGTTCTGGTACTTTGGGGGTTTTGCAAATGCGACATGGCCACCCCAAAATCTGCGTTCCAAAAGCCAAATAGCGCTCCCTCCCTTGTACACACTGCCATGTGCCCAAACAGCAGTTTAAACCCACATGTAGGGTATTGCCAAACTTGGAAGAAATTGTGTAATACATTTTGGGATGCTTTTTTTCAGGATTCCATGTAAAAATGAAACATTTTCAGCTAAAATTGCAGATTTGTTGGAATTATTTTATTTTTTTATTTTCAGAGCCTAACGATATTCTCACTACACCCCTGGATATATTCCTTAAGGGGTGTAGTTTCCAATATGGGGTCTTTTATGGGAGTTTATTAAGTTTTAGCACCTCAGGGTGTCCATAAACCTGAAATGGCGTCGAAATAAAATCGTAATGAAAATGAGACCCCAGAGTCCGGTAGGTGCCCCTCCTATTCTGGGACTTGTGTTTGAGCCAAATAGCACACTAGGGTCAAATATGGGATGTCTCTGAAAATGGCAGAATCGGGGGAATTGATGTTGAGTCTCAATTACCTGGTCACATCTACCGTATTCCAGTGAATAAAATAGAAAATCTGCAAAAAAAAAGGGAAGTTTTGCTTTCACCTTCACTTTGCTTCCATTTCTGTGAAATATCTAAAGGGGTAACAAACTTCCTAAAGCTTTTTTAAATACTTTAAGGGGTCTAGTTTTTTAGATGGGGTCATTTATAGGGGGTATCTAACATACAGACACCTAAAAGCCACGTCAGAACTGGACTGGTCCCTAAAAAAATCTACTTTACACATTTTCTTAAAAATGTGAAAATGACTACTAAATTTCAAAGCCCCCTAATGTGGTAAAAAAACAAAAACATTAAAATAATGTTGCCAACCTACAGTAGACGTATGGTAGATGCTAGTTATAATCTATTTTGAGTGTAATAACTAACTGTCTTACACGCAGAAATTTTGGAACTTCAAAAATTGTAAATTTTTCCAAATGTTCATGATATTTTGATATTTTTCACAAATAAACAAGGATTGTATGGACCAAAATGTATTACTAACTTAGAGCACAAAGAGTCACGAGAAAACAATCTCTGAATCACTTGGATAGGTAAAAGTGTCAAAAAGTTATTCTCAAATAAAGTGACACATATCAGATTTTAAAACTGGGGCTCTGTCAGGAAGGCCAAAACTGGTTCCGGTGGTAAGGGGTTAAATAAGCACTCCCCAATACATAGTTACATAGTTAGTATGGTTGAAAAAAGACACGTGTACATCAAGTTCAACCAAGGGTGGGGAAAATGTGGGTGAAGGGAGAGAGACAAAGACTCACCACTGGTTAATGCCCTGAAACCTACAAGGCAAGAACCAATCTGCTCCAGTGGAGACCCTATCTCTGACCCCAGAGCCTCCACCAGCCAGGATCTAGAATTTGACATAGCTACATACGCATTAACATTCTTTAGTTTCAGGTAGGTATCTAAGCCTTTCTTGAAACTCTCTACAGTTCCTGCTGTGACCAGCTCCTCAGGCAGGCTATTCCACAGATTCACAGTTCTTACAGTGAAAAACGCCCTTCTCCTCTGGAGATTGAATCCTTTTTATCTAGTCGAAGGGAATGTCCCCTTGTCTTTTGAGGGGGCTTCACTTTAAATAATTTTTCCCCATACATTTTGTAGGGACCATTTATATATTTATACAAATTAATCATGTCCCCCCGAAGCCGTCTTTTCTCAAGACTAAATAAGTTAAATTCTACTAACCTCTCCTCATAACTAAGATGCTCCATTCCCCTTATAAGTTTCGTTGCTCATCTTTGTATTCTCTCTAGCTCCATTACATCTCTTCTATAAACTGGGGCCCAGAACTGAACAGCATATTCTAAGTGAGGTCGCACCAATGCTTTTGCTCCTCCCCTCCTGTTCGCTCTGTTTTTCCTAAAAAGATAAAAACCTCGAACGTTCACCGCCCAAACATGCGAGGAGTCCCGCCATGTTTCAGCAATACCTAACACATCAATCAGCTCCTCTACAACTAGCGCCTCAGGTCCCCCCATTTTGGTTGCAAGACTTCTGGCATTTGTGAATAGACATTTTAAATTCCCTTCCAGTCTTACACTTACTGTCAACGGTTTGGGATTGTATCGAACATGTTCATTAGACGGCATGGGATCATACATTACCCGATCAGTAGACAGCATGGGATTAAACGTTACCCATTCAGATGACGGCATTGAATTAAACATCTCTTCTTCGGTAGATGGCATGGGATTATACATTACTTCTTTAGTAGACTGCATGTGATTATTTATTACACAGTTAGATGGCATGATATTACATGAGATATTGTGGGTACCTATTTCTTCTTTGCTGGTTTGCAACACATGGATCTCCTTATCCTCTTGTCTACTCCACCTCCCCCACTCCACTTCTCCACCCGCCGATATAGTCTGCCCACTCTCTAATCTATCTACCCCTTCATTTTCTATGTTGTCCTCCCTCCTCATCCCTAGTTTAAATACTCCCGCACCCCTTCTAGAATTCTTTCCCCCAGCACAGCAGACCCCCTTCCATTCAGGTGTAATTTATCTTTCACCCTTTTATTTAAAAAAAAAATAGATTCAAGGCTGATCCGACATATTCCACCGAATCTGAGGCAGTCCCAATAGGAACCTGTAAATAAACAAACATTACACATATACAAATGCATATGCTAGATAGGCTATTCAGCATCCAGGAAAGCTGGGTGGCACTCCTTGCCCACAGGTAACACCCAGCTTTCCATGATAGGGAATGGAGTGGGGGATGGAGTGTCACCCAGCTTTCCTGGATGCTGGATAGGCTTTTGCCATAGGCAACCACCAGAGACAGGCCACAGGGGGCAGAAGACAGGCCTAAGAGGGGAGGAGACAGGGAGCAAGGAGTAACTTCTGCCCCTTGTGACCAGTCTCCTGCCCCCTGCAGGGAGCAGGAGCAGGGGGCAGGAGACAAGGGGGGGGGGGTAAATTCCTATTCCCTGCAGCCTGTTTCCTGCCCCCTGCAGCCTGTCGTTGAAGGGGGAAGCATCCAGGCTGCAGGGGACAACTGTCTCCTGCAGGAGGAAGGAAAGAAGCAGGAGCCTAAAGATGCCCAGAGTCGGACAGGATCGGGGTGCAGTAGTAACTTACTGACAGGGCTAGCGACCTCCTCCCAGGCACTGCACATGTCCTATGACGCTACTCCAGCGGAACTTTTATTAAAGAACCCCCGCACACACAAAATTACACACTCACCCTCCTCCCCACACAAAAATACACACTCACACCCCTGACAGACACACAAAAAATACACACCCGCACCCCTCCCCCCCACATGCCACACTCAGCCAACCTCTAGGAAATGTACTCACCTGTCCTGCTGTAGAACTGCCAGCAGCCTGGATCTTTAGACACTGCTTTGCTGGGGAGAGGAGGTGAAGTTTCTTGACTCCCGCTAAGTTCCATCTCATCCTCCCAGCAGTACACTGGGGCCGTTGCTCTGGTAACTTCCTATGTAGGAGCTATCAGAACAATGCGCCAGCGGCACTCAGTGGCTTCAGAACAGCATCTCTTGACACTGCCGTAATGCTGCTTCTAATACCGAGAATCTCTTGCAGCCGTTCAGCTGCAGAAGGCTCACCAATTCTGCCAGGAGTGCGGGAGATGCCTGCTATATGTGAGAGTTCAAAAACTAAATATGGTCAGCGCATCCATTTTGAAAAATAAGTATATATGTGCAGGCTGGTGTGGCAGCAAAAAGCAATGCAAACGCAACACGATATCAGCAGCATTCTACAAGCACTAAAAAACAGCCAAAGAGGACATGGGAATTTTTAGGAAAAGCATTTTTGCTACTTTGCAATATATGAAAATTATAAGATTCTTAGGATGGCATGTATGAACGGGGCTGCGCCAGAAGTCTGGCGTATTTTCAGCCCATCAGGTGTTGCCCTGTTCGGAATACTGTAAAGCCTCCCATACGCCAGTATAAGGCGCATTACAGAGTGCCCACGGCAATGTGCCTGATTTTGGGGGACATACTGGAGGTAGGACACACTAGAACCATACGAAGCTACAGATTTATAGCTTTGTTATGGCAATTCTAGGCGCATTACTGCTGGAACAAGTAAACCATTTTCAAAGTTGTTTACCCGATCCATAAATGTTGTATTAGCACTAGAATGCATCTGATTTATGAAAATTGGTGTTTAAATGCCAAAATTCATACATGTCGCCCGAAGTGTAAATTTTTTGACAAAAACTGTAAATGCCCATCTACCAATGGTAAGGTGACCTCAATCCAAATGGGAACATACACTATATGTTACCTCTCTTAGGCTATGTTCAAACGGTTTATTTTGGTGCGTATTTGCGGACGTAATTACGTCCGCAAATACGTCCCGAAATACATTTCAAATACGTGTCACAAAGTGTGGCTTGTATTTCGCGTCGTAAATACATTCCCCATTCTTTACTATGGGATTTACGTTGCGAAAATACGCCTCAATAAGTGACAGGGGACTAAATGTAGATTGTATTTACATGGCGAAAATACGTTGCGGAAATACGCCTCGTGTGAACGATGAGGTGTATTTTACATTGGAATCAATGCTAATCTAATTGTTCATTATTTGAAACGTTTTTCGGGACGTATTTGCGGACGTAATTACGTCCGCAAATACACCCCGAAATAAGCCGTGTTAACATAGCCTTACTGTCTGTCCAGACTTCCACATTTCAGGGTGAGAAGATTCCAGCTACAACCTGATCTGATTTAAAAAACCTGTTCAGATGGGTGGAGTGCAAAAACCAAGATGGGGGCCGGCCACATCCCCATGCAAACAGTCCAAAAACAAAATATGGTCTGCACATCCATTTTAAAAAATAAGAATATAGGTTCCCATCTGGATTGAGTTCACCTTACCATTGGTAGATGGGAATTTACAGTTTTGGTCAAAAATGTACACTAAGGCTCACATGTTTGAAAACTGTCTAAGTCTAAAACTCACTTTGTTGTCCATAGCAACCAATCAGAGCCCCCCTTTCATATCATATAGTGCTCCGAAAAAATGAAAGGGGCACTCTGATTGGCTGCTATGAGCAACAAAGTGAGTTTTAGACTTAGACAGTTTTCAAACATGTGGCCCTTAGTGTACATTTTTGACCAAAACTGTAAATTGCTCATAGTAGCCAATCAGAGTGGCCCTTTCACTTTTTTCAGAGCACTATATGGATATGAAAGGGGAGCTCTGATTGGTTGCTATGGACAACAAAATGAGTTTTAGACCTAGACAGTTTTCATACATGTGGCCCTCAAAATTTCCCCTTTGACTGTTTTTTAGTGATTGTAGTGCTGCTGATATTGTGATTATGTTTGCATTGCTATATGCGAGACTCTCCCTCACAAATCGGGAGAGTGGGCAAGTATGAGTAACACAACGGTTTGTTTTTGTGGGACAAATTGTATTTTTAATTGTAACATTAAGAGGGACATGTATGAAAACTCTTTAGGTGTAAGGCTTCCTTTGTTGTCCATAGTAACCAATCAGAGCTCCCTTTCATTTCATATAGTTCTCTAAAAAATGAAAGGGAAGCTCTGATTGGTTGCTATGGGTAATAAAGAAAGTCTTAGACCTAGACAGTTTTCATAGATGAGGCCCTTAGTATACTGGGGAAGCAAAAAAATTGTTTGAGGAATGGAAAACAGTTATGCAATTTTCTTCTTTTTTGTGTGTCTGTGCATAGGGGGAAAGGGATGGAGTTCACTGTGTGGCATAAATGACATGTTATCTTTATCCTGTGGAGCAGTATGATTCTGGCGATATGAAATGTAAAAACAGCAAATAAATGGCACGCCATAATTGGTTGTGGAAGGGGGCACCATACCACTCTCTAATGGGTTTGATGCCACATTAACACTGGCCACTGCACTATAGTGGTTAAACAGCCAGGACTGAAGTTGTCTACTATCCCGGCAGTTCACAGCAGATGTCAGCTGTAATTGTGGTTAATGCCATAGTAAAATACATCTAAATGATACATTATCACACAAAATAAGTTTTTAAGGGGATGAATCTC
This sequence comes from Phyllomedusa bahiana, assembly GCA_025379985.1. Lineage (NCBI taxonomy): Eukaryota > Metazoa > Chordata > Amphibia > Anura > Hylidae > Phyllomedusa > Phyllomedusa bahiana. Next base: position 75,371 of record JAODAL010015144.1, on the reverse strand, counting down.
CCACCACACACACATACTACCACCTAAAATTGACCTAGTGTGTATGTGAGATATGGAAATCAGATTGTTAACTCCATAAGAAACAGGGACTGATGTTAATCATGTAATTCTCTGTAATGTGTTGTGAAATATGTTCATGCTATGTACATAAGAGGAAATAAAAAATAAATAAAAGAATAAATCCTTCACCAAAGATTGTCCTGGCATTTCTTATGAGTAACAAGACCATGAAAATCAATGAAAATCAGCAGACATTCCTAACTCAGGTCATCTTAACGCTGTTATGGGACTCAGAGGTTGAGGGGGCTAACTCAGGTACAAGTACACAACACCATTGTCACATTACCACAACATAACAATTACTATGTGTCCAGTAGATATAAAGGTTTAGGTAGAGATGTGACCCTAATAATCCCTAAGCCATTCTACACTACCCCTAGTCTAAATAACAACAGGTTGGTTGCGCCTATAAGGGAGTTCCCATCCGGAACCTCACCCTGTGAACAGAGGACCCTAAAATTCCCTACAATCCCGTCCAAACATGTTTAAATCGGCCCCTAAATAAACAGGGATCCTCTTCAGGGGATAAATGCATAGGGTAAAAGCAAACAAGTAGGTAAATTCACAACAAAATAGGTCAATACCAAAAGTGGAGAAACAAACCAATGTTGACTACCTTTTCTCCCTTATAAGACAAAAGACATATAAGGTACAATTACAGCATTACACCAGTAAGGTGTTGTTTGGTATTCAAAATGTGATATACTGTATATACTCAAATTAGTGTATGATCAGCAAATATAATGAGCATACCTTTGCAATGGTACAACGAATGCATAAAGCCAGCAACAACATCTCCTATATAAATGAAAAACGGAGCTTACCTCGTATGGAAGAGGCTGCATTCTAAATGGCGCAATACCAGGTTGCTATTCCATGCTATCTTTCATCCTACATTGGGACCGAAAGGAACGGTCGTTGCGGTGTGGCACTAGCAAGTAGCTGAATGCTACTTGCAAACCCAAGGTGGACAATATATAGGCAGTCACACTCTCACAACCATCATTATATCATATCTGTCCAAAAGTGTTTTTTAAACATGATCATTATTTATTTAGAACTTTTTCCTTCTTGATTTTGCTTTAAGTTTTACTTGTGACACAGCCCTCAGCTTAAAACCCTGCATAAATTGGACATAAGTCTGATTAAAACAGAAGAGGAGCAATTATGTCAGATTATTCAGAATTGTAAAGTCAATAAATTACAGGTGCAATACAGGAAGGAAAAGAAAATTAGAATCTGTGGGTGTGACAATTAATTTTTAAACTGACAAGTTATCATGCTGAGCTGCTATTTTGAAAAACCAAAATGAAGGCAGTAACAAACAGAAAATAACAAAATGCAAGTTCTTCCAGTGACTTCATTGAATTTTAAACATTCATTTGACTTTTTTACACTTCAATGAAACACAGATTGCACTTTGCATTTAGTTTCTGTAATAGCATGGCTCATCAGTCTCGCATTAGGTTAGTTTATGCTATGTACATAGCATATTCAACAAATATTTTATATTATGCATGCAATCTGCAAAGTGCAAGCCTCTGGTAAAATGTTGCACACATAAGCAGTTGGAAAAGTCTAGTAAAGCACCTAAAGTTTCATTAAAAAAGTTGATGTATCAGAAAAATATTATTTATAAGAATCTAGAGTCCTTCTTCTGTGAAGAAAATAAAACTAATATTGAAGCACAGGGACAAAACAAACAATAACATTGATGATTTAAGTTGCTGATTTGATCTTCTACCTAAATCCAAAGTCATATTACAATAATACAAATGAGATTCTATTACTCTGGAAGAAATTATAGCTGTCTACAACATGCTTGGAAGTATTCTCTGGTCACCCACTAAGCTACTATCCCTGTTTATAGCCTTTTCCACTATCATGTCTCCCTTGTGTGTTATGTTTTGTGCTTTCTTTATGTCTGGCAGACCTTGTGAGGTCAGTTACTCTCTCACAGGGACACTTTGGGCGACATGTATGAATGGGGCTGCGCCAGTTTTCTGGCATCAAAGAGCTTTAGTAGACCTGTTCTATAGATGTATGAATAGTCACATACCAAACTTTGGCACGATAAGCGCTGGCGCAACACTTTTTAATACACCGGAGATTTGGGGCGGTCTGGGGGCGTCGCACCACATTAGTGGAATTAGACACATTTATGATTCTTTGACGCCAAACCTAGGTACATAACAGAACAGCCAGACCAAGTGAAAGGTGGTCTGCCTGAGCCAGACTTGCCATATTGGCACTACAATGTGTCTGTATTTATAACCTGCAGAAGAACAAGTTCATACATTCTGGTGCATTCCACACTGCCTTAAAGCTATTTAGAACTGGTCTGTCAGCGCCAACGTTCATGCATGTTGCCCTATATGTAAAAAAGAGGCAGGCACCCAATAAGTAATGAAACGGGGTGCAAAATGTGTCAAATAAACCATCCAAATAAAGAAAGAGAAATGAGACACACTATTGGACCTTTGAGGAAGCCTATTGGCGAAACGCGTTAGAACTGGTGACTGGCAGCGCCTATATCCCTATATCCTTCTGATCAGATGGGTAAATACCATTAGACTTTTGTTGGGCTCAATATGGTCTTTTGAACCTTACTTACATTTATGTTGCCTTATCATGTGTAAGGGATTTTTGAGACCTTGTTCGCTGCAGTATTTTGGAAGTACAGAGTTATTTAAGGTTGATCTTTTGTGGGTTATGATGTGAACAGACATTGGTCTTTTACTGTTATTATAACTAATAATTAGTAGCCTTTTTATGTCACATATACCCTCATATCGCTATATATATCTGTGTCATTAACATAGGCACTCCTTTCTGTAAGCGTTTTTTTTGCCGTCCTGTCTCCTTTTTTTGTTGATCTCCTCTTATATACATGTTTGTCATTTTTATTTGTTGCTTAGATTTGAATAAAATATGTTGGTATTTTTAGAGATATGGCTCTGTTTTTCTATTTATGAAATACATTATGGGAGTTTCTCTGTCCTACAAGATATTTTGTTTCGGTACCTTGTATATTGACTTTACAAATTACTCGCATTGGCATTTTTTCATTTTCAATATTTGATAAATTTTCGTACATTTTGGTGAATCATTTGCTATATATCAGTTTTTTTGTTTATTGGTGCTCAATATTGTACATCATGTTATCATATTTTTTGTTGTCACTATTTTCTTTGCATGTCAGGGACAACACTTCTGTTTATATATGGTAGTTGTGATTGTGTTTGGTTTTTAATTGCTTTTATTGTGCATCTTGTAGTGTATTCATGGAAAATAATTATTTTTTATACTTTTTGGTATACATTCTTCTACAACTGTGTGTCTCTTTTCTCTTTCTGTATTTGGTATGCTCTCATTAGGAGACATGCTCAGGGCTGTGTGGCAGGTATTCTCAGTTGCTAGGAATCCAGGTTTCAGGAGTAAGAAGCAAGATTGTGCAGGGGGCAAAGCTGTCGTTTTAATTTCAGGTGACATTTGTTGCCTGTAGTATGCTTAGAGACTATGTTAGTGACTGTTGGAGAAAAATGCATTCATTACAAGAGTCTGGTGAATGACTGCATTTAAGCTAAGCAATAGCATCATGCGGGATAGCTATGTTCCAGTGATAATTGTTTCTCTACTCTCCACCATTGGTGCTCTTATTTGTGACTTGTGTCATCTGTAAAACTGTTAGTTTATTTTACATTGCTATATTCTGTTATATAACGTACAAAAGAGAAAATTTGTGGAATGACTCTATGCAGGATGTCTAAGGGTAAGTTCACATGTCAGACTTTTCCTATTGAGTAAAAAAAATTCTAAGAATTTTAATTAATGTTTCTGTGTGAAAAGCTGGAGAAAAACAGCATTTCTTAAAAGAGAAGTAACAGTGATGTGTTTTGTCTGCAACTGTTAAAATCATTATGGTTAGGGTAATCGTTAGGGTAACAAAATCATCCCTATTTCATCATGAATCTGAAACCAAACATTTCTACTCAGAATTATTTCAGTCATATTCAAAATTGTCACATTTTCAGATTTACAGCCATCATGTGAGCAGGCTTTGCTGGATGAAGCAGCTCTTTATCTTTTCTTCTCTCTGGAAGTGACAGCATAAACTGAAGCATAATCAGAGGGTAAATTGCATCAAACAAGGGAGTGAGCACACTCTTTTAGGCTTACTGGAACCTTCTCTAATTTGAAAAACTGCAACAAAATGCAGTAGTAAAAAAAATTCTTTACATGGAAAGAAAGCTTCAGCTTTGACAAAAATCATGTTACAGAAAAACAGTGAATTTTTTTTCTATCAATACTTTAATCTTCCCGTGTACAACTTTCTTATAACTCTTATAGTATATTATATAGGCAGCCAGTAAAAACGTTAAAAAAAAAAAAAAAGACATGTTTTCATAATATAATTGAGCCCTAAAAAGTTATAGTTTGGAAATTAATACTCTTCATCTACTAACTTCATGAGCTAGATTACAGTTTGTTACATCCTTAGTCTACATTTCAGTGCATAAGCACTGACTAGTTGTGACTTGTTCAGAGAAAAAAATGCCTCTTTAGTTTAAGCATGTGTGAAATGAATCCATCAAAAATAGATAAGGGTTGCACACAGGGAGCTCACATAATTCTTGCTCCAACTGACTGTAATACTCAATGTACTAGTGAAGCTTTAAAAAAGCAGTGCAGCAATAAATATACAAAGACAGGTAATATGGAAAATGGTGATAAGAGAGAAATATGCAGCCATCTGTAATGACATAGGATAAGGTAGCTGCAAACATGTCTGGCTGAAAAGATACTGAAATTAGACTTTTGGTACATGTTATCCTAGTGTGCCATCCTATTAGAAATCACCTTCTTATCATGATAGTAGTGTAATACTAAAGGATAAGACTAATTAGTATGAAACTTGTATTTCTAGGTAGAAAAAACAAGGGATTAAAACACTGATATGATTCTTTTCTATAGTAATAAACACTTTAAAAATCTTTTCATCCTTAATAAATTCAATTAATTTGCTCTTATGCCTTCACCTTTACAGTTTGCTAATACTTTTTTAAAGAACAGCTTTAAAATGAGAATTTAAAAAAAGATATAGAAACAGAATAAGCCTAAAAGCATTCTATTCAGAATTTACTGATTATATATACTGGGAGCACATTGCGGGAGAGAACTATTAATAAAATTATACCTGATGGGACAGGTTACCAAAGTGCTTCCGGTTTTATCCTACTTCAAAAAATTATCACTGATAAGTAAGCACAGATGAAAACTAAAACACTATAACATTACTTTAAAAACTTTAATCTTTAAAGGTTCAAATAAATTACCCACAATTACAGTTTGATCCTAATCTGTGCCTAGTAGCTATGTTAAATGTGCTAGCCTTTGTCAAATACTAAATGACTGATTGACACACACATAAATTGTAAATGAATAATGTTGTTCATCCATGATTTTTTCCAATCCATACAATTGCTTCACCAAGTTGTATCCTAAAGCTTGTCCTGTAGAAGACCAGAGTGTCTATAGAGACAAAGACAAGGAAGAAGAGGACTTACTACTGAGTGGTCCACGAGCACAAATAATGATGTGACAGCAGTCCAGGATTATACCCCCTGCTTACACCTTTTTGCAACAGAGTTGAGGGTAGTGTATCCTCTTGATCACCGCAAGAGATGGGAGCGGGGTCATAGTTGCCAACTTTTGAAAATGAAAAAGCAGGAGATATTAGTGGGCGGCGCGCGTAGCGCACCGCGGAAAAGATTTTCATGGCCACGCCCATCTTGGCGGTATGCCACGCCCCTTCAAAAAGCCACACCTACTCCACCTAACTGCATAATGGCTTTGGAAGAAAGCCAGGTAGATGCCCTTATAGCCAGGTAGTAGCCCCCCATAACCAGGTAGTGCCCCTTACAGGCAGGTAGATGCCCTCACTGTAGACAGGTAGAGCCAAATATGTAGCCAGGTAGATGCCCCCCTTTTTTAGCCAGGTAGATGCCCCCCAATGTTAGCCAGGTAGATGCCCCCCATTGTTAGCCAGGTAGATGCCCCCCATTGTTAGCCAGGTAGATGCCCCCATTGTTTGCCAGGTAGTGCCCCCATTGTTTGCCAGGTAGTGCCCCCTCTGTTGGCCAGGTAGATGCCCCCATTGCTGTCCAGGTAGTGCCCCCTCTGTTGCCAGGTAGATGCCCCCATTGTTTGCCAGGTAGTGCCCCCTCTGTAGCCAGGTAGTGCCCCCATCGTTAGCCAGGTAGTGCCCCCATTGTTAGCCAGGTAGTGCCCCCATTGTTAGCCAGGTAGTGCCCCCATCGTTAGCCAGGTAGTGCCCGCATGCCCCCATTGTTAGCCAGGTAGTGCCTCCATTGTTGCCAGGTAGACCCCCAATTGTAGCCAGGTAGTGCCCCCATTGTAGCCAGGTTGTAACCCCTTTTGTAGCCAGGTAGTGCCCCCATTGTTAGCCAGGTAGTGCCTCCATTGTTGCCAGGTAGTGCCCCCATTGTAGCCAGGTAGTGCCCCCCATTGTAGCCAGGTAGTGCCCCCATTGTTAGCCAGGTAGTGCCCCCAATGTTAGCCAGGTAGTGCCCCCATTGTTAGCCAGGTAGTGCCCCCATCGTTAGCCAGGTAGTGCCCCCATGCCCCCATTGTTAGCCAGGTAGTGCCTCTATTGTTGCCAGGTAGACCCCCCATTGTAGCCAGGTAGTGCCCCCATTGTAGCCAGGTAGTGCCCCCTCTGTTGCCAGGTATTGCCCCCATTGTAGCCAGGTAGTGCCCCCTCTGTTGCCAGGTAGTGCCCCCATTGTAGCCAGGTAGACCCCCCATTGTAGCCAGGTAGACCCCCATTGTAGCCACACAGTGCCCCCCTAAAACTAATAAAAATAAAATAATAAAATCCACTTACCTGACCAGGCTCCTGCAGAGCGGGCCCGCTCCTGGACATCTCCTCAGCAGTGTCACGTGGGAAGTGAGTGCAGCCGCGCGTCACTTCCTCTGTGATGCTGACATGTGTGTACGGTGCACAGCGGCGCCGGACATACAGGGGGAGGAGGCAGGAGGGAGCGCTCCCGCCTGCCTCCTCCCTGCTCAGCGAGACTCCGGGCCCTGCGCCTGCTCCACCCGCCTGTGGGAACGGACCGGCGGCGCCGCAGGAGCGCACTAGCGCTACTCCGGCGCCGCGGCCATTTAAAGGACCCCCGCCGCCTGCTGGCGGCGGGAGAAATGCCAACTCCCCCGGGAGGGCGGGGGGGGGGACCCCAAATAGCGGGACCCCCCCGCCAAAAACGGGAAAGTTGGCATGTATGAGCGGGGTATATGGAGCCCCCTTGTTTTCACCAGAGCCCGCCAGGATTTAATTCTCTGCTGGGGAATCCCAGGTCACTGCCCCTGACATGGCCACTCACAGTGACAGCAAATTTGCTGGCATGGTACAGGAGGAGCTGGCAGAGACTTGGTCGGTAGGCAAGCAGAAAGGTCAGGGCAGGTGTCAGGCAAAACGTGTCACTCACGGTAGTGTTGGCAAAGAATAGTCGAGATCACAGGCACAGGTCAAGAATCCAAATAGCATAAACAGACAGCAACAAAGCACTAAGAATGCACACCAATACAATGGCGACGTGGAGGGGGAAGTGACTTCATAAAGGGTCCAGCATCCGCTGATAGGACATCAGTGGTGCAATTGCCCATTAACCTTGAGAGACTTGGTGAGCATACGCCTCAGGGAGCGGATACGCGTGTGCCAGCCAGAGAGAGCAAGTGGGAGTGGAGAGGTGAGTAACAGCGGCCCTGATGGACCGAGGCATGAGCGTGTCCATGGACTGAAGCTGGGACTGTGGCACGCATAGTAACACCTTTCTATTGAGGTTTGTGAGGAAACTGTTAGAAAATTATTTTAAAAAGGGCTTCATCAAGCTCTAAGGACTTCTTTTCAAGATCACAATTCTTTCAATTAGATAGAACAGTGTGCCTCTAGATCTTTTGACATCTAAGATTTAATTGATTTTAAACCCCTTAGTCAAGAAGTTGCAGATTTTCTGCAAAAATATTTAAAATAAGTGGCTCCAGCACAGAGAAACATAAAAAGAGTTAGGTATCCACAGAGATCCTGCAAGACGCAGTACATGGAACTAATGATGCTCAGGACCATCTTAACAGCATTATGGACCCCTGGGCAGAGCTGTGCACTGGGCCCCCCCAACCAAAACAACCACTCACAGTAATAAATATATACATTATAAATAACAAACTTATAACCTACAACACTGCCATATAGAGACCACACAGTGGTCAGACTCCAGCTCAGGTATAACCTACAACACCGTCACATAGAGACCATGTAGTGGTCAGACACTAGCTCAGGCATAACCTACAACCCGCCATATACAGACACCAGCTTGGGCTACCACCACATGAGCAGAGGTCCATGGTAGAAGGGAGGGCCTACTTCCAAAAGGTGTTGTAGCAAAGAAGACAGCATTATCATGCTACACAGAGGTAGAAAACCAGTGATCAGTGGAATTAGTGTCCTGAGACTCCTGGGAACAATAGCCAGTGGTGCAGTGGAGCACAGAAATGTCACTTCCATAAAAGGTACAGGTATCTCAATGAGTGCTATTAGTATGTGGGGAACAAAGAAAGGCACTCATACTGTGTGGAGCATCATATATGTGCTATTACTGCATACAGCACTATTTAGGCACTTATATCCTATGGGGCACTTCTTTTGCATGAGGCACAATTTGTTGAATCTGTTTGAATATCTATGTGGCACTATTATTTTTATCTGAAGTACACTAGGTACTGTTATGGAGCAGAAGCAAGCATGGTTTTCTCGTCGGATTTCCAGATGGTTTGCGGATTTGGAAACCATCTGAAAACCAACAAGAAACCATCGCCATAAACTTTAAAAGAAAATCCAGTAGTTTACACTTAACGGATTTCCAGTCAGACGACTTTTCAGCTGCCGGCATTCCTAAAAACTTGGGGCATGCACAATCTTCCGTTTTCAGAAAGAAGGTGTGCAAGTTCAATGGTTATGGGGATGGTCGAAACCCGCAAACCGCAGACATAACTAACTCCCTAAAACCACTGAAAGACTATAAAATACCGATTCTTAAACGTCTGCCGTGCGGACGTACCCTGAAAAGGTGGGATGGCACTCAAACAGTAGGGAGCCAAAGATGTTTGGGTAACAAACTCTAAAGAGAATGGTCATGGCTGGAAGAAATTACCATGCCAGTCTACACTAGTGGAAAATTGGAAACGAACAACTCTAATCAAAGGAGACATCGCCTCTGTGTCAAAATATTCCCATTAATGTGTCTATGTCTATGAAAAGAGTCTCTTAATAAAATTCTATACAATTATTTTTATACCAATTATCTGATTGTACAGACAATAATGTTCAAAGGAAATCCCAAAAATGGAAGACGGAAGCCCAATAATGAAACATTTGCACCAGGCCCAACAAAGTGTATAAAAAGTCCTGGTCTCTTAAAGGGGTTTTTCCACAAAGTAAAATTGATGTGGGAAGCTTGCAAATGAAATAAGAAACATTTTCACAATTCATTATTATTAAAAATTCTGCGCCGTTTTTGATTTAGCTGCTCCTTTAGTGATCCACTATTTACAGCTCGTCTCCAGGGGATACGACCAGGGCTGAGAGCTCCTCAGTCCTGGTCGCACATGCTCAGACATCACCTCTCCTCTCAGGCAGCTAATGAGTGTTCAACCCCAGGTTCTGTCATTCTACTCCATTCCTCTGTGCTCCTTAGTAATTAGTCAAACAGTGCAAATATATAAAAAAGAAATCTCAGTCAGGTATGTGCATTGATAAAGAGAAATAAAAAAACAAAACACAGGTTTGGTTCCTGCAGGGATTTGAACCTAGGACCCTTGTGCTGTGAAGCAAAAACTTTCCCTCTCAGCTACTCACAATGCTTTACATAAGTAGACCTTTCTTTGACTAGAGAGAGGAAAGGCCTGGTGATGTCATCCTGCTGGGTCACATGATATGCAATTTAAACTAATTACACATGCTTCCTTCTGAGCACACAGAGCTGAAGAGCTGGATGCAGGAGGTATGAAATGAGATCGTGGCAAAACCCCTTTAAGTCTATGATGTACTATAGTCTATAGATCATTACTAGAAGTCTTCAGTTTTCAGAAGCCAATTTAATAGCTAGTTCTAAGTCTTTAATGCTATAGCTCTTTTCAGCAGAAGAGAAAGCCTTTGAGAAATAACTGCATGTAGAAGACTTTCCCTTACTCTCTTTCTGTGAAATAAACAATCCTACTACTAAAACTTTATGGACATGTACCACAAGGATTGGACTCCCCAAAGTGAAGAGGCCTTCTGTATTTGAAATAAAATTTTTCCTTCATCCAGATCAGTCTAGACCCTTCTACCTAGAACTTGATGCATCCACTGTGGTAGCTGACACAGCTTTGTCTAAATAAACAGTAACGGCAGAACTTTCTCCCTGGAAGAAAGAAACTATACCATACAAGACCAGGAACTGCTAATGAATAAATGGGGTTTTCAAGAATGGTCTTCTGGAAGGATCTCACAATCCAATTACAAACTGCACCAATTAATAGGAAGATCCATACCTGAAGGCTGCTCATCGACTAAACCTTCAACAAACACGCTGGTCTCTCTTTTTCCGTTTTAACTTCTTGCTTCATATTAGGTCCACTAAGAACATTAAGGCTGACACTCTATCTTGCTGATCTTATGAAACTGGCTAAGTCTCTGATTCTCAGTTTTACATCAACCCTGAGGCTGTGTAATATGCCCATGCTGTATTGTTTATACAAAAACTGTAATGTCATGCTTACACTGTACTGGTGAAGGGATTAAGTGCTGCACATCCTCAGTAGAGCATAGCCATAGAGATATGGGAGGGAACATATATTATAAATTATAGGTAGTTTTAGAAGTAGGGTTTGGTATCCTATCATCTCAATGGAAGCAATAATGCCCCTAAGCTGTCTAAGGGATCAGTTCCACCGTCTCTTTTCAGCCTCAATGTAAAACCAAAGGAAAGCTAGAAGTTAGAAGAAGGCATAGAGCAGTCCTGGGAGCCACAGGGCCAACAGCAACTTGGATTCATGAAGTGAAACTAGTCCCTAACAGACCTCATGGCAGTTGGTGATCAGTAAGCTTTTGGACTGACCCAAGACATTGAAGCTCTTAGAGAAATAGAAGATACCCATATCACTTTTGGAAAAGGCGAGCTCCTTATTAACATATCTGGAAGATTAAAGGACTTATTTGGATTGTTGCCCTCTGCTGCAGGCTATGTGGCGATATCAGAAGAGTCTGTAAACTGCCCTACTTTGTGTTTAACAACTTGCTGCTAGTAAAATAAATTGTTGGTTTGCTATACATTCCATCTGCTGCCTTTATTCTGCATTTACAACAAGGACACTTCACACACAATCAAGGCAGCTAAGGCTAACAACCACAGAGTCTGTACAGGGGGATTTTGGAAGAACTCCATCCACTCCTTTACCTGCAGACCCCCTCTTCACTGTAGCGTTCCCAGGGAATCATGAGAGGACTGGGTAAGAGCCACCCATGACAACTATAACTCCTACAACGCTGGGACGTTACACCTGTCTCTCAGCATTATTTTTCATCACTACTGGTAGCTATCTATACTTCACATTGTTAAGGATTATGTTGCACCATGCTACATCTGTAAGAGTTACAAAATGCCACAAGAGAAACTAGCTGGTCTACTTCAACTTTGCCTTTTCCAAATTCTCCCTGGCCTGGCATTTGTCACTTGTCTACCACTTTCTAGAACCTGGGTTGTTGTGGACCATTTCTCTAAGACAGCACATTTTGTTCCTTTTTTCAACCTTCCCCCTGATGCTCTTCTAGCAACCCACTTTTTCAAACATATATTTGGTGTTCATGGACTGCCAGTAAAACATTTCTTCAGAATAGTTAGCTTCCAGGATTTGGTGTGCTTTTTGGGACCTGTTGGAGATCCTGTTGGACTTCTCTTTAGCCTATCATCTTTAATCTAATCGACAAGTAACACAAAGCACTTAAAATGTATCATTGCCATTTTGTTTTCTCTAGACAAAATGACTTTGAATTTTTGCCCTTCTTTGACATATAAAGTCTGCACCCATGTTTGCCACTACCTAATTCCACCTCCATTCATGTGTCTGCAGCCAATTCCATGATCCATAACTTTTTTTCACATTTAGCAGGACACTAAACAGTATATCCTGCAAGCTTTCTCTCATTTTAAGTCTACAGCTAAAACAAGATGCAGAGCCTCTCTAGTGGTCAACCCGGTGCCAAGGACAGACTTTCCTCTAAAAAGATCCACCTCGAAATTTTGTTGGCTCCACAGTAGTTATGACTATTTTCCATTATTCGACAGAGCAATCTTGTCTGCCACAAGCTTTATCTTTTTCTATTTCTGTATTTCCTAAATGCCTTCCATGTATTTATTCTTAAGCCTCGATTCTTTTGCAAGCCCTGTGGAGCAAATTAGTTTTACTTTCTACCCACACCGACAGTCATCAAAATGTTGTCTACGTTGTTCTCTGTCTCCCTAGTGGATACATTGTACCTTGGAGATTTAAGGGATTAGTGCATCCCCCTATATGCTTCATCCACACATTGCTGTGCTCCAAGCCCTATTTAAAGAGCCACCTAAAAACTCTCCATTGGATTTCCAGACCCTAGGGAATAGCAACTGTATCCTTTCTTTGTGATTTTCTTTCTTTTCTTTCTTTTCCTATTCTCATTTTCTGCTACCCACCCTGACTTTTTCCTGAATTTTCAATTCAGAGCATCCGGGAGAGGGAATCCTCCGGCATGCAAAAGGTAGGAAAATAAGCGCAATAGTGAAGCCCAGACAATAATAAATATAACGCGAGAGGGGGATGTACTCACCTCTCTTGGCTGTACTATAACTGGTACAGCTAAAGTTTAAAACATCTCAATATGGATATAGGCGCTGCTGCTCTTAAGGACCTGACACTCCGGCGTCCCACGTGGTTCTAGGCGTCCCACGTGGTTCAGCAGCGGGGACGATAATTGATTGTAGAAAAAACACAGGCGTGTTTAGAAAAGGTCCTTCAAAGGAGCGCTGCGCAGCAAGAGGAGTCCACTACCACAACTAAATGGGTAGGATTTATCTATTTTATTAGAATAAAATGGTGACGCGTTTCGCGGGCACCTCTGACCCGCTTCTTCAGACCATGAATCCAGAATTATGACACTTTGTTATATACTATTCACTAAAGGAAGGGGCGGAGTGAGATTGCCGGTGACGTCACTCCGCCTGCTTCCATTCAGATACATACAAACACAACACATTAGTCCTATTTCACAATATTTCCTCTTATGATTGCAATAAATATAATAACAATATAATAATAAATAATAATAAATATACCTTTTGAAGTTCAACGTATATCTATAAAAATTTAAAAAATATACCTAGAAAAAAAAAATTATAAATATAAAAATATAAATATACTTTTTAAAAAAAAATTTAAAAAATTTAAAATTTAAAAAAAAAAATTTCTCATTCTATAGTTTTTTGGGAAACTCTTAAAACCCATAAGGTTTAAGGGTGTTGGGGGACGGAAAAACCCCAAAAAAATTTCACGAATATCTAATGTTTTTTGCCAACTCTAACATTTATCCCTATTTTATTCTTGGTTGTATGGTGAATTTTGTCTCCACCCGGGGTGGACCCCGAGGGAAATTTGCCGAGGGAGATTTGTTTTAGTAATTTTTGATGGTTAACGTTATATCTAGGGTTTTGGACAGTTCCCCCCTCGACAATTTCATCGAGGTCTTTCCCCCCGAACTGGATACCGCAGAAAAAAGTAAATCAAATGGGAACCCAAAAAAGACGAGGCACATGTTAACTTCCCAAATTAAAGGGGAAAGGTTTCCCCCAGTGGAGTGAAAACTTAAAACCTTACCCGCATTCCCAGAATGGGCAAAAATTTAAAACTGCCCGGGGGTTTTCATTTAAAAGATCCCCTCATTTTCTTTGGGGGGATCCCATTTTTTTCTTTATTAAATTGTCAAAGTCTAAAGGGGGTGCATAGTGCTTTTGTTTGGGTATTCGCCCTTCTATATATACCCCGGGGGGGGCAGGGGGGAAAAAATAGGTTTTAAACCCGGGATCTAAAAGAAACCCACTTTCCCAAGGGAAAAACGTAAAATTTTTTTTTAAAAGACCTTAAATTTGAGAAATTATGTGTTGTGAAAAAAACAAAAAATCATTTTCCCTGTATTGTTCACTTTTACTTTCGTTTTTCTTTTAAAATTCAAAAATTTCTTTCCTGGGTATAGTTTTTTGCTTTTTTTTTTAAGTTTTCTATCAGAAATTTTCTTGGGGGATTTTTTTTGTAAAATTTTTTTTTGAAAAAAAATATCGCTTGTTCATTAAAATCTACATCCCTATGAAATTTTTTTTCTAATCCTCCTTTTATTCCCCATACGGGTTTTTCGCACCAAATTTCTTTGAGGTTTAAGTAAATTCAAGTAATTTTTTGAATCGTTTTTTTTTAAAAAAGGTCTTGATATTATTTTTTTTCCCTTTCCTTTTTTCCAAAAAAAAAGGGTCAAAAAACAAATTTCCGAATTTTTAATATTTTTTGTAAAGGGTTACCCCCCAAATTTAGTATGTTTAAAAAAAATTTCCAAAAAACTTTTTCAAAAGATTTTAAATGTTTCCTTCCCATATAAAAAGGAGGTCGTCAATAAATCTTTTGAAATAAATTATGTGCGTCAAAAAGGGTTAATTTCCCCCTAAAAAAAATTCGACTCGAAGGCGCCCAAAAAAAGGTTTGGGAAAAGGGATGGGGAAACCCTTTTTCCCCAAAGCGGGTGCCAACCTTCTATGGTACGGGGCCCGCCCCCAAACTCGAAATTTTTATTTTTTAAAATGATCCCCAAAAACCGTCCAATAAAAATTTTTTTTAAAAGCCTCCGTAAAATCAAAATTTGAAAATAAAAAACCCCCCAATGCATTCAATGCCCTTCTGATGATCAATTTTCGAATAAAAACCTTGACTTTCCAGTGTACAAAAAAAATTTAATCCTGGGCCCATTCACGGCCAATGGGGTCACTTAAAACTGAATCTAAACCCTTTAAATTATAACTATCCAGTTTGATAACAAAAGGGCTGCAATAAAGGTCTATAAAGTGGGGCAGGTTGACAACGTTGGTCTTACCCAAAAATTAAAAGGCCCTTCCAGGGGGATCGGAAATGGTTTTATGAATCTTTGGAAGAGGGGTTAAAAAAAAGGGGCCCCTAGAGGAAATTTTTAAAGTAAAAGGAATGATTTCTACTTTATTGATTTACCCTTTCTCGTTTGCCTCAGAAATTTAAATTTTTCATTTTTTCTTCTCTATTCCTCATATATTTTAAAAAGGGGATCCCAAATTGGTAAAAAAAGTACCCCCTTAAGTTTTTTTTTTCAGTTCTTTTTTTAAAAATCTGAAAAATTTCCCTTGCACCATTTGGACCCCCCCCCCCCCCTTGCCCCGCATTTCGAATGACTTTTTCCTTGTTTTTAAAAAGAGATCTCTTTTGCTTTATATTCCCCTGGGGTCATTTTTTGGGATGATCTATGATTTTTTTTATTTTTTTTTTCTTTTTTTTCCCAAAAGATCTTCCCAGTACTAAATCAGGGAAAGAGGGGGATTTTTATTGCCCGAGCATTTGTGGGATGGGAATCTTGCCCCGTGGGTTTGATTTAAAATGGATCTTTTTTCAACCTTTTTTATACCATCTATAGTGTCCTCATTTGTTTTTTCTTTAGTTTTTTTTCAACATTTTTAAATTTTTTAATTTTAATAAAAAAAACGCTTCAAGGTAAACTTTTGACAAATCTTTAAAAGGGCCTTGAAAAACCGTAAAAATCATCCATTTTGATTTTTCCGGTGAGAAACCCCAAACCTTTTTTTTAAAAATTTTAATTTTTTAAAAGGTTTTTGTTTAAAATTGTGATAAAAATTTAAAATTTTTATCAACCCTTTAAAGGGCATTTTGTTTATTTTCTTTTTCATTTTATTTTTACATTTTTTCAAAAAAAATTATGTCTAAATTTTGGTTTCATTTTTTTGGTATTTTTTCCCCCGCAAACCCCCTTCTTCCCAATTTTCGTTTCCCGACTGGGAAATTAAAAATTTTTTTGTTTTCAGGGGTTTTCTACTGGGTTGTGAATGTGGAGGTGGGGTTTAAAATTTTAAAAAAGACAAGCTACTTTTTGATATACCCTCCACCTGTGTATCTAAACTCCCAAAATTAAATTTTTTTAATAATTTGAATTTTCTAACAAGGAAGGGGGGTAATAAAGTTGGTGGAAAATAGTCCCCTCTTGGACGATCCCCATCCACCTTCCACTTGGAGGTAACAATATAACTTTTATCCCTCCAATGGAAAGGGGGTGGAAGTAATAAAATTTTTTAGAGTTTTTAAAACCTTTTTTTGAAGTAGTAAAATGGTTTCCTACCCCCTTGCTGATGTCGGGGGTGGTAACGCGGATGGAAGAAGGGATAAATGAATCATTAAAATGATCAAGGATCATTTCCTCTCCCTTTATCAAATCAAAAAAAGGGCTTTTAGTTAACCCCTTTGGCTTCCAAACCTTTTTTCTTTTTGGGGAAACGTCCAAACTGACTCCTCCCAAAGGGTTGGCTTAAAAGGATAATTGGTCCCCGTAAAATTTTTTAATTTGTCTATTATTATCTCTAAACCCTTTTCTATATTTTTACTATTTTTTTTTTCAAACTTCTTGTTGTTACGTACCCAAAATTTGGGGTTATGAAAAAACCTGGGCTTTTTGGGGCTTTCTGTAGAGGAAAATTCCCATCATTCTTCCCATCTGTGTGAAAATTACCCCCGGGTATCACATTAGTGTACTTTTTCTTTTTGTTGGGTAATCCCCGTTTTGACTACCTTTATTGGAAAATTTAGGGCGGACTTTCTAAATTTCCCCATTGGTGTAAAAGGGCCACAGGAAATTTTATCCCGTCCCCGGGAAATCAAATTTTTTCCCTTCCCCTTTTTTTACACTACGGCCCCTAGGCTCGTCCCTTTCTTAAAATTTTTTCTCTATTTTAACTTGTGTAGTTTTTTATTTTTAGTGTCCAAATTTATTCTTTTTTAAAAAGTTCACTATTTTCTGTTCTATCTGTTTAAAAACTCAGGGTGAAAAGCATATTCTGGGGAAAGATGTTAATATATTTTTTTTTTTCAGCAGGGGACTAAATTTTGGGAATTCTTATTTCTTTTATCTACTAAAAATGTCCCTAAGTTTTTTTGAGCAGTTTTTTAGGGTTTTTAAACCCAAAAATTATCAAAATCCCCATCTTCTCGAATAAAAAGGGGGGGGTTTTTTGATCTTTTAGCCTTTGGGGATGAAAATTTTTTTCCCCCAAAATACATCATTAAATACTTCGGTCAATGTATTGAAAATTTTTTGAAACAAAGGGTTTCTCTTTAAATTTTCGGAAAAATTCATAAAACAAATTTGGGTTTTTTCTTCTGTAAATAATTTTTTTTGATGGGTTTTTTTTACCGGGGCTCTTGACGTTGGATATAGGACCCCGTTTACCAAAATTTTCCCGTGGTTTGGGCCCTAGAATTATGTTATATTGTCCCTTTGAAAAAAAAAATGGATTATTCAAAGTAGACAAACTCAGGCCAAACCCACTGGAAGATTGGTCACAGGGGTCCTTTATCCCAAAGTTTAAAAGTCTGTGAGTAAACCATCAGAAAAAATATTTACAGAAGAACTACCCCCAAAAGTTTTTTGAATTGTCTCGCAAAAATTTAAAAATCCCTTGTTGTCAAAAATTTTTAATACATTGACCGAAGTTTTTAAAAGATGTATATAGAGGAAAAAAAAACATCCCCAAAAGGGCTACAGATCTTTTAAAAAACCCCCCCCTTTTTATTCGAGAGTTTAGGATTTTTTATAATTTTGGGTTTTAAACCCCCAAAAAAAATGCTCAATAAAAATTAAACTTGTTAAATAGATAAAAAGGGAAAAAAGAAATTGCCAATTTTGTCCTCTGGGGAAATAGAAAATATATTAACCCTTTTTCTCAGAATAACATTTTCTCCCGAGTTTATACAGTTTGAACCAGGGGAAAAAAGGAACAATTTAAAAAAAAAATTTAATTGGACATATAAAAAAAAAACTACACAAGTTTTAAAAGAATAAAAAAAAGCAGAGCGAGCCTAGGGGCCCTAGTGGGAAGAAAAGAGGAAGAAAAAAAAAGATTTTCCGGGCAGATCAAAAACCTGTTGGGTCCTTTCCCCAAAAACTAGGGATTTTGTAGTCCCCCTAAAATGAAAAATGAGGAGGGCAAAACAAAGGGTTAAAACCCAAAAATAGAAAAAATAAAATTTAAAAAAATGATACCCCTGGTAATTAAAACCCCAGATTTGAAGAAAAGGTAGAATTTCCTCTACAGAAAGCAAATCCAAAGCCCGAGGTGGTTTCATAACTCCCATTGTGTACGTATCAACAAGAAGTTTGACAAAAATAGTATAATGATAGAACAGTAGAGATAAAAATAGACAGAAATACAATAAACAGGACTAACAATTATCCACTTGAAGCCAACCCATGTAGGAGTCATATTGGACGATCTCAAAGCAAAATGTATGGAAGCCAACAGAGGGTTTAACAAAGCCCTATATTTGATTGATAAATGGGAGGAAATGATCCCAGAACAGTTAAATGTATTCAGTAAACCTTCTTCCATCCCGTTACCACTCCCGCATCACAATGGTGTTAGGAACCATATACTACTTACACAAAAAGTTTAAACCTGAAGAATTATTACATCCACTGCCCCTACCATTGGAGAGGATATAAGTTATATTGGTTACCGTCCAGTGGCACGTGGCTGTGATCGTCCAAGATGGACTATATTCCACCTACTGTTAGTACTCCCATCCTTGAAAGGCAATTCCCTAAAATTGGAAAAAAATAATTTGGGATAGATAGCACAGGAGGAGGGTATATCACAAAGTAGCTTGTCTTTTTTAGAAATGAACCGCACCTCTCACATTCACAACACGTAGAAGAACACCTGATTATCACAAATATCACTTCCAGTCCAGAAAACGCAAATTCGAAGAAGAGCTGCAGGGGTAAAAATAGCCGAAAAATTGCACAAATTAGACATAACTTTTATGAAAAAAATAGTAAAAAATAAAATGAGAAAGAAAATAAACAAGATGACCCTTAAAGGGTTGATAAAATTTTCAATTTGCATTCACAATATAAACTAAAACCTTTAGAAATAAAATATTACAAAGAAAGGTTTAGGTTTCTCACCGGAAAATCAAAAAAATGGGATAATCACGGTCTTCAAAGGACTTTCAAGATTGGTCAGAAAGTTCACCTTGAAGCGATTTTTTCAGTAAAAATAAACTTTAAGAATGTAAGAACAAACTAAAGAAAAAAACAATGAGGACACTAAAGATGGTGTATAAAAAAGGATAAAAAAGATCCAATTTAGTCCAACCACGGTAAGATTCTATCCCACAAAAGCTCAGGGAATCATATCCAGTCTTCCATGATTAGTACTGGGAAGATCATCGTACATAAAGAAAAATAAAAAATAAAAAGATCAAGATCATCCAAATAAGACCCAGGGGAATATAAAGCAATGAGATCTCTGTCTAAAAACAAGGAAATAGTCATTCGAAATGCGGACAAGGGGGGGGCGGTAGTGGTGCAGAATTATGCAGATTATAACAAAGAAGCAGAAAAAATCTAGGGGAAACTTTTTATTACCAAATGGTATCCGTTAGAAGTATATGAGGAATAGAAGAAATAGAAAAAATTCAATACTGTATTGCATTCGAGAAAGGTACAATCATAAAGGATGAGAAATCATACTTTATATTAAAAATCCATCTAAGGCCCTTTTATTACCATCTTCCAAATATTCATCAAACCCTCCCTGAACCCCCAGGAAGGGCCTATAATAACGGGTAAAGACTCAACAAGTCTAACCTGACGCCCTTAAAAAGACCTATTAACTGCAGCCTTAAGTTTAATCAAACTGGATAGTAAATTAAGGTCTTCAGAACAGATATAATACGATGCCCTACATTGGAGTCCGTAGACTGGTTCCCATGATTAATTATAATAAGTAACACTTGTATGTCACGGCATTGTATTTCGAATATTGATCACCAGAAGGGCCATTGAATGTCATTGAGTTTTTATGACAAGATTAAGATATTTACGAGCTTTAAAAAAATACTTAATTGGACAGTTATTAAGTGAGATCATTTATAAAAATAATAATTTTCGAGTACGGAGGCGCCTCAGTACCATCAGAAGGTTGGCACTGCCGATGGGGTACAAGGGGAGCCCAATCCCATTGCAACCTTTATTATGGGCGCCTTCGAGTCGATTTTATATTAGGGGAACTTAACCCTTTAGACAGCACAAAATTAAATTTCAAAAGATTTATTGGACGACCACCATATTAAATTTAAGGAAACATAAAATCTTTAGAACAGTTTGTGGATTTTCTTAATCCAAACTAATTGGGGATACATTAAACAAAAACTATTAATAATTCGGAATATGTTTTTTAGACTTATTTTACGAAAACCGAGAAAATAAATATAACAACACCTTATTTAAAAAAAACGATTCAAATAATTACTTGACATTTACTTCAAACCATCAAAGAAGTAGGGTGCGGAAACATCCCGTATGGAGCAATATAGGAGGATAGAAAAAATGCACTAGGGTATGTAGATTTTTAATGAAACAAGCAGATATTTTTTATCAAAAGAAGATTTTACAGAATAAATTACCCCTAAGAAATTACAGATATAAATCTAAGAGAAAAAGACAAATAACTAATACCCAGGATTAATACTTGAATTTAAAAAGAACAGCGAAGTATAAGTGAACAATACAGAACATGATTTAGTTTTTATATCAAAAAGAAAGGAAAAAATAAAGAAAATATATGGCAAACACATAATACTCAATTCAAGGGTCTTTAAAAATTATTTTACGTAAACATTGGAATGTGTTTACTTTTAGATCCAGTGTTTAAAGCCTATTTTACCAATGCCCCACGGTGTATAAATAGAAGGCGAATACGATCAAAAGCACTATAGCACCTTCTAGACTTAGACAATTTAATAAAGAAATTGTTAGAGACCCGCCGAAAGAAAATGAAGTGGATCTTTAAATGGTAATCACCGACAGTGAAACAATGTAGCGCCATGACAGGTAGCGATTAAGGTTTTTAAGATCTCACTCCACTGGAGAAACCTTCCACTAATTGCAAGTTAACATGTGCCTCGTCTTATGTGGTCTATTTGAACACAAAGTTTCTGCGGTATCCAGTACGTGGGAAAGACCTCGATGAAGTTGTCGAGGCGCACTGTCAACCATAGTATAACGTTAACCATCAAAAAATTACATACAGTTCTACCCTCGTCACTCGTCGTGGGTCCACCCCGGACTGGAGACAAAATTCACCATACAGCCCTATAGAATATAAAGGATAAATGTTAGAGATAGGCAAAAAACATTAGATATGCGTGAAATATATTTGGATTTTACCGCTCAACACCCTTAAGGCCTTATGGTTTTGAACGAGTATACCAGAAACTATAGAATGAGAAATTTTTTTAAATTTAAATTTTAACTTTTTAAGAGTAAATTTATATTTATATATATATATAAAGTTTTCTTATTCAGGTATATTGTAATTGTTTTTTATAGATATATCTGTTTGAACTTCAGAAGGTATATTTATTATAATTTATTATTATATTGATATTATAATTTATTGCAATCACAAGAGGAAATATTGGTGAATAGGACTAATGTGTTGTGTTTGAATGTATCTAAATGGAAGCAGGCGGAGTGACATCACTCGGCAATCTCACTCCCGCCCCTTCCTTTAGTGAATAGTATATACAAAGTGTTCATAATTTTGGATTCAAGGTCTGAAGAAGCGGGAAGAGGTGCCCGCGTAAACGCGTCACCATTTATTCTAATAAAATAGATATATCCTACCCATTTAGTATGTGGTAGTTGGACTCCTCCTTGCTCGCGCAGCGCTCCCCTTTGAAGGACCAATTCTAAACACGCCTTTGTTTTTTTCTACAATCAATTTTTCCTGAATTTTGTTACCACTTCACTCCATCTGCCCATCTCTTGCTTGTATTGCGTGTCCCTATAGTACCATGTACTACTTGTCAGCTTTTTCCAAAAAAGACTGCACTGGGGACATCAACATAGGAGTATTCTTCAAGCAAAGTCTAAACACCTTTGAAGTGGTTAAAGTTTAAGACCAGGTACTCTTAGGGTCTGGTTCTCTACACAGCCAATTCCAGGTTGTACCTGCAGGTAGGCCTCATAACATGTAAGTAGTAATCCAAAAAGGAAGAACTAACTGATGTGGTTCAGACTAAAATTGGTCTTAGTCATAGTCAAGAGACCAATTTCGGGCTGAAACACGTTGTGGTTCTTCCTTTTTGTGTTTGTGCCTAACACCGAAAATGTTTTTTTAATTCATTTGAAAATAAAAATTGCTTTTTTATGTAATCATACTTGGTAGGTGCTGAACTGCACTTTTCCGAATGTATTATAGAAGCTGTGTAAACCTGCCAGGGATGATCAATTTAATAGTGATATTGGTCCATAGCATAGAAATAGAATACTATGTTTAACTTCCTTTTGGTATTGCAGAGATTCCCATCCATGAGTGAATACACTCCGGAAATGGCTTTTAGCCTCTGTGCTGGATCACCAGGGCATTGAAGAGGTGAGTATATGTATATAATTTTATGACATTGGCAGATCTTCCTGTTCCCTTTTTTTTTTTTTGAAGGGTAGATAACCACTTTAAGTTCCTGAACGTCCCCAGTCTTTTTGCAGGCTGCCAGAAGATTAACGGTTTTGCACGGGGGTTTAGAGTTTTGTATAATTAAAATGGTGCTCAGAGCACAAGAAAGGTATATTAAGAAGTTTATTGACACAGAAGATTAGACCTAAAAATGATATTATGATGAAAGATAAATATTCACTCTAAGAATGTTTCCAGCTTGTTACATCACTGAAATAAAGATGCCTTCTGTTTTGTACAAAAAGCAGGTTATTGATTAACTAAAATGTTGATGCATTTTTGATCCAACTTTTCTAACACTTCTGCTACTGCTTCACAAGAAAACAACACCCAGAAACCTGCACTTGTTTATTAGGTGTCCCCCAAATATTTTTAAAAATAAGGAAATACAAGAAAATTACTGAAATTTGCTTGACGTTAAAATGTATAAACCTTGGCATTTAGCAGCAAACAAACATTTGCTGTGACTTGGTAATTTAGGACATGTGAAAAATAAGCAAATAGAATTGACTATAAAAGGTTTCCTTGAGGCTTTTTAACACTGCACTAGTCATGCAGAGCTGTATCTCCTTGCATAATACGATTGGACTGACATTGCTTTGCTTCTATAATATGGCCCAACGTCAACAAGAAATCATTTCATTTCATTTTCTTATTCTAGTTTTATTGTTTTTAATTAAAGAACTGTGTAAACATTTAACAAAATAAAGCATTTACCTAAGGGCATCTTTCTATTTTAGATTGCATCAGTATTTCAATTTCCAGATAATATTTTAATACAGTATAACTACTATATATCATTCCCCTGTTGCTAGGTAGTTGCAAACAAAGGAATGAATTACAAAGAAGAAAAACAAAACATTAAGGCATATAGTTACAAAAAAGATGTCATTTGCAAAATTGGTTTTATCCTTCTTTATTATAAGCTCTGCAATCAGCTTTAATAAAATCATACATTCCATTTCTGAGTCCGGAATCTAATCCTTTTATTACCAATATTATATTTGTAAGATAACTAGAGCAAGTTATTATAAGATGGAATTTCATGATATTGTACAGGATGTCAGACAGGTCATGAACAATAGATCTATTGAGATCTATAGTCTTAGTCATGGACTCAAAACATATTAATGCTGTCTTATCTGCAAACTCTGCAACTCCTATACTTTGCATGAGGAACTACGTATGGTTACTATAATTGCATCAATGCAGCCCTCACACAATACATGGATAAAGCAACAAGGGACCATTTGGTTTTATATAGAAATATTCAGTGTTAAACGAAGACAAAAAGTACAAAAGGAAAATGCATCTATGTGTCTTACTGATAATATTAATGATAAACAAATAATAAAGATAATGATGAATAATAAAAAAGATATATACAGTTGAAACCAGAAGTTTGCATACACTCTATAAATATACGCATGTGCATGCTTTTCTCACTATCTGACATGAAATCAGAATAAACGTTATCCGTTTTAGGTCAATTAGGATTACCAAAATTATTTAAATTTGCCAAATGCCAGAATAATGAGAGAGAGAATTTTTATTACTTTCTGCAAAGTCGAAAGTTTACATAAACTAGTATTACTATGCCTTTAATCAATTTGGGATAGCCTATATGATGATGTCTTTTATTTGGTAGCTTCTGATATTATTTATTGGCAACATTTGAGTTCACCCTTAGATGCAATTTCCAGATAACTGAAGGCGCCTCGTTCATCTGTACAAACAATTATACACAAGTACAAACAAGATGGGAATGTCCAGCCATGGTACGGCTCAGGAAGGAGAAGCTTCTGTGTCTCAGAGATGAACATGCTTTAGTCCGACATGTGCATAGCAACCCAGGAACAAAGGTAAAAGACCTTGTGAAGATGCTAATGAAAGCTAATAAGATTGTTTCATTATCCGCAGTAAAACAAGTACTGTATCAACATGGGTGGAAAGGCCACTATTCTTGGAAGAAGCAATTACTTCAAAAGAAACATTTAAAAGCCAGATACATTTTGCAAATGCAGAAAGGAAAAGAGACCTACATTTTTGGAGACATGTCCATTGGTCTGACGAAATTTAAATTGAGCTGTTTGGTCATAATGACCATCGTCACATTTGGAGGAAAAGGGGAGAAGCTTGGAAGCCTAAGAACACCATCCCAACTGTGAAACATGGGGGCCATAGCATCATGTTGTGGGGTTGTTTTGCTGCAAGAGGGACTGGTGCACTTCACACAATAGATGGCATCATGAGGAAAGAAGATTATGTGGCAATACTGAAGCAACATCTCAAGCCATCAGCCAGCAAGTTAAAGCTTGGATGGAAATGAGTCTTCCAAATGGACAATGACTAGAAGCATACTGCCAAACTGGTTACAAAGTGGCTTAAGGATAACCACATTAATGTTTTGGAGTGGCCATCACAAAGCCCTGATCTCAATCCTATTGAAAATGTATGGGCAAAACTGAAAAGGTAGGTGCAAGCAAAGTAACCTACAAACATGGCTCAGTTACAGCACTTCTGTTGGGGAGGAATGGGCCCAAAAATTTCCCCTAAAAAACCTATTGGGGAAGAAGTTGGGGGAAGGGAAAATATTCAAAAAAATTTGAAAACCCATAAAATTTTAAAGGGGAAATGTCCCAAAATTTTGAAAATTGAAATGTTTTAAACCCTTTTGACTTTGCAGAAAGAAATTAAAAATGACTTAAAAAATTTTTTTCTCTAAAATTTTTCTGGAAACTTGGAAAGGGCAATATAATTTTGGAAAAACCAATTTGCCCAAAAAAAACGGGAAAGGGTTTTAAATTTGATTTCATGCCCAAAGTAGAAAAACATGCATTTTTTCCTTTTTTTTGGGAAAAAGTGTATGAAAAATTTTTGGGTTTTAAAACTTTTATTTTATAAAACCCACTGACCTTAAAAAAACCTACATAATAAAGCCCAAAATTTTTTGAATAAATGGTGCAAAAGATATTTTTTTAAAATTAAGGCAAAAGGGGTTTAAATTTGTTTTAAGGGAAAAACCCTTTTTTATTCTCTTTGAAGGATTTTTCTCAAGGTTTTTTTTCCCCTTTCCCGGAGGAGCCATCACCCAAAATTACAAAAAATTTTTTTTTTTTTTTTTAAAAATTGCTGTGGTTCTCACTATGGGACCAAATGTTTAAAATATACCTATGTGTTCAAGAACACGGCGTCTAAGTTCCCGCCTAATTTTGCCGACATACATGAGTAGACAGTGCTTAAAACACTGGATATTAAAACATTATTGAGTTACAGTTTGCTACCCTAAAAAACTTTAAAAATTTCCCTTTTGGGTTTTTTAATTTTAATTTAACTGATTCAAAAATTTGAAAAAATTTAAACGCTTTACACTCCCCAACTTTTAAAAATTGATACAAAATTTTTACTGGGACCCAAGGTTTTATCTAAAAAAAGGTGGGGAAATGGGGGTAAAACCACATAAAAAAGGGTTTTTGCCAGGGCGAAGGTTTTTTTCCCTGGTTTCAGTGTTTACAAATTCCAATAAATAAAAACCCGGGTTGTAGTAAAGGCCAGTATTATTTTTTCTGATCTGTACCGAGGCAATATCATATGTGCCAATAATTCTCACCTTATTCTCTGTCTGAACTGGTTCACGATTTTTTTTTAAAAAAAGTAATGCGATCCGTATCCCTTGCAAATTTATATGCTCTAGAAAGGGTATGTTTGAGTTAACCCCTTGTCTGAATCTAGTTTTAAAGAGCATCTGCTTCCTTCTTAGAGGAAAACCAAAGTGAAAAAGAAATTTATGGCAGTTTTTCCTAAAAATACGGGAAAACTTTTGGTAAAAGCGGCCTAAGGGGGGAAAGGGGAAATGGAAAAACTTCCCCACCTTGGAAAATTTCCCCTGTTTTTTTAATTCAAAAGATCCGGAAAAACAACCCCAAATTTAAATTAATCTAAAGGGGAAAAACCTGGGGGCCAAAATTTTGGGAAAATTGAGTTCAAATCTTCCACAAAAGATTCAAAAGAATCTCCCGAACCCTGACCAAAAACCCGATGACAAGGGAAATCAAATAACTTCCCAAAAGATAAATTCCCCCGTATATTTTTTTTTTTTAAGGTAGTTTAAAGCTGTCAAAGGTTTTTTGTTGAGGATTGGCATAGGGAATGTTGTTTGTCCTGATTTCTTGTATATTTTATAATTGAATTTATTAAAAAATGTTTTTTTAAATTTTTTCCCCAGGAAACATAAAATGTTTTTTGTAATTTTTTTTTGGATATAAAGTTTAAAGGTATATGACTGGGTCAATTATCAATGATTAGGCTCTAGAACAAATATTTTTTGTGCATTTGTGTTTTTTTTTAAATTTTGTTTCAATTTTATTCCCTTTTAAAATTGAAAAAGCTTTTGGCAGGACTTCTTGAGTTTCAGAAAAAAACTTTAAAATTGTAAAATTGTTAATGGGGCAATAAACAGTCCTATTAAACCAACAGGAAAAACTTTTTAAAAGAAACGGGGCAAAGTTTTGAGGGAAAACAAAAGTGGGTCAAAACTTCCATAACACATTGGCTTTTCCCTTAAATCAAAATATTTTAAAATTTTAAAAAACTCGCCCAGTACCCCTCCTTCAACCATTTCAAAAAACCTTTTTAAAGAAGGAAATTTTCGTAATCCATTATTCTTTAAAAACATTTTTTTTAATTTTTAAGACAGAATGACCCAAGCAATATGAATATAAAATATTTTTTGCAATTCCCAAAACCCTTACAAAAAAAAATATAAAAATTGAAAAAATTTAAGGTTTTAAAGGTTTTATGACACAATATTTAAAGGACGCCCCCACGACTCCCAAAATTGTGTTTTTTTTGACACGATATGTGGAGGTTTTGAAAAATTTTGGGTAATTCCCCAGAAAAATTTAAAACGAAATTAAAAAATCCCCACTTATTCTATTGGAAACACCTCTTTTTCTGTTTATTTGCAAGGCGGTAAATCACTTATTCCACATGTGGAGAACACCAAAAAACAAAGATCAATTTCCATGTAAAATTACTAAATTTTTAACTCAATTGTTTAAAAAAAATACAATAAAAAAAAGGGTTATTAAAAAGCCCAAAAACAAAGGGGATTGGGCCCCATCCCCCTGTCCAAATGAAATTTTAAGTATTCATGTATTAAATGTTTTTCCCTGTTTCTCCGAAAATAAGACAGGGGCCCTTATTTTTAATTTTTGCCCCCAAAAGGGCCCTTTTTTTCAGGGGTTTGTTTTATTTTTCCAAATTTAACAAAAATTTTCAAAATTTTTTTTTTGAACAAAAAAAACAAATTTTTGATATACTGTAGTCAGGGTTTCAAAAACCCCCATTCTTCCCCCTTAAAACCACCCAAAAATAAATTTTCCATCAAAAATTTTTCTTTGAACTATTTGCAATTAAAACAATCCCATGGTACAATCATGGTGAATTTCTTTTGGGCTCAATTTTTTTTTAGAACATTGGCCCCCAATCTCTCATGTCTAGCAAAAAAACTTTCCCCCCTTTTTAAAGACAAACCCCTTGTTCAGGTTGCCTCCCAATTTCAGGGAAAAACCTAACTAAAAAGATCTGCTAATGTATGGCGTTGGGGGGAGCTGTAGCAAAAAACTGCTGGTTGGCCAATTTTTAGGGGAAAAGGGCCTATTTTTAATTTTTAAAACTTTAAAAAAATTGCCCCTAGGTCTTATATTCGAGGGGGGTCCCTTTTTTTCAGGGGGAAAAAGGGGGATATACAAAAGAGTAGACACACCACATACAGTAAGGTTTCTTTATTAAAGGGAAAGGGGTATGCATTGTTTAAAAAACCCCAAAAAAGTATAATTAACCTTGTGGTGGCAAAAAATGGGGAAAGGAAAGGGGCCCTTAGGCTATGTTCAACGGCTTAAAATGGGGGCTATTTCAGCCCGTAATTTTTGCGCCGAAATGCGCGAATTACGGCTGGAAAAACGTTCCCCGTCATTTCGGTAAAACCCCCATTCCATAGAAACTTTTGGATTACATCTCCTCCCCCCTGGGGATCCGCCGCGGGGGGGAGGGTAATTTACATGGTTTTAAATAGGGCTTAAAAACGCCCGCTTGTAATGATAGTCTATGGGCCGGCGAAGTGCCGGGAACCCGGTCCCGCCCCCGAGCCCACCCCGCCCCCGTCCACACTGCGTAATTGTGGGGCGTAATTACGCCCCACAAATAAGCCGTGTGAACATAGCCTAAGAAGCAAATTTCCTCTCTCACCTGAATATTTATGGTGCACAACATTATATTCTATGCCCAGCTCAGGAAAATGTGAAGATTTTCTCACTTCAATTCAAGTATCCTGTGTAAACATGCTAAATCTTTACCTCCAGGTTGGATTAATGAAAGCGTGATACTGTTTAGGTAATTTCATAATCTCAAGAACTTTATACATCCATTGTATGCTTCTCATCCTCTACACTACAGCACGTAAGTACATAAAGCAGAACATCACCATAACAACTTCATACAAACTATGCATGTAGAATAAATTGCAATACTGAGGTGTTTTAGGAGATGCTATAAGTCAACTTTCATAGCTAAATACAGTGGGACAGATTTATCAATAGTGTCCTACTTTTAGACAGTGTAAACTTAGAATAGACAGTCTTACAATGCGCCACCTCTATCATAGTGTTGATAAATCTGGTGTAGGTTAGAACTGTGTAGTCTAAGTTTGTACCATCTTTAAGTTGGCTTACTTTTATGGCAGAAACTGAGACTAAATTTGGTTGCATGTTTAGTCACATTTAAGCCATGCCCCCTTTCCATGAAACCACGCCCCATTTGTTGGACGAGACACAGAAGCATCTGAAACTGTCTAAAACACATGTAAATGTGGCGAAAAGCTGTTTTTTGGTGCAAGTTGAGCCGGAATTCTGGCGCAACTGCCTTGATAAATCTGCCCCAGTATGTTCAAGGCAAAAATGATTGTTACTATGATTTATTTTAAAACTATCGTTTACTGCAGTAGATCTATTCTAATTAATGTTGGCTTAAAATGAAGTTGTATTAACGGGAACTTTTGATATAGGTTAAGCCACTCTTGTTGAGGACAGCGCAAGCTAGTGACAGACATGCTATTTCCAGCACTGTGTCCCTTATTCTGTAAGATTCTGTAGTTTTAGAGCAGTAGTCCCCAACCTTTTTTCCACCAGTGACTGGGTTGATGCACGACAATTTTTTCACTGTCAAGTGGGAGCGTGGTTATCAGAGGCGGGGTTATGGAGGGGGTTGGATGTTTATAATCATAAAAAAAAAAAAACACAATAAAGTGTATACTGTGTCATTTAGGGGTATAGTATGGGGAAACCAGTATTGTCAGCCTGTGAGTCCGTATTATATTAATAATGCTGTCCCACAGAGCTGACAATCAGTCTTCAGTAATATTGATCAGCTTTGTGGGTCAGCATTATACATGTATATAATCAGCTCTGTCATTATAGAGATATATGTCCCCTGTAGTCATTAGAGAAAGCTATATATGCCCCCTGTAGTTATTATATATAGGTATATATGCCCCATATAGTAATAATAAATAAGTATATGCCCCCTGCATTAATAATAAATATAGGCCCCCAGTAGTAATAATAAATATATGGCCCCAAGTATTAATAATAAGTAAATATATGGCCTCAGTATTAATAATAAGAAATATATGCCAAAGTATTAATAATAAGAAATAAATGCCCCTGTAGGCTAATTTAAACAAAAAAAAAGAAGAAGAAAGTTACTAATCTTTCCCGGATCCCCTGCACAGACGCTTCCTCCAGGACCCAGCGTCCGGCGAGACCGAGTGACGCAGGGGGTGTGACGACACTGCTGCATCACACTCCCTGCATCGCTGATGATCGCTGTAGACACGGAACTCACTGAGCGCCGCATCTACAGCGATAGGGAAGGCAGGGACGGTAATGAACCGCCCCTGCTTTCTCTATAGTGATGCCGTCGCACGTTGTGTGCAGCTGCTATCCCCTAGACTGGACTAGACCCGCCTATCTCAGAACTGATTAAAATATTACTTTGAATAGGTAGAAACATGTGAATAACTTTAGGTGGGCGGGGTATCCTTTGGGTGGATGGGGATTACACCTGCTCACAAATAAGCTGGACTCTTTTCTGACTGCGGACTGCCAGATTTGAGCATTAAATGCTCTGAAAATTGCTGCATCTTACAGAATAAGGGACATAGTGCTGGAAACAGTATGTCTGTCACTAGCTTGTGCTTTCTTCAGCAAGGGTGGTACAATCTATGTGACAGGTTCTCTTTAAGTCAAGAAAGGATTATCGTGCAAAGAAACTGGAACTTTGAATAGACAATATGCAACAGCATAAACACCACCATTTCTGAGAATGATGCATAATCATCCAGGAGTCACATTAGACCTTTTTAAATCTGTCACATGATCCATTGGTGAACATATCCTGAATAGCAGGGCCGCAATCAGAAATTTCAGGCCCCGATACAGCTAAAGTGTTTGGGCACTACCTTTCCACCCCCTCTCTGAAAAAGAAAAAAATGTTTGTGGAGTGAACAAGAAAAAAATACATTAGCGTCATTGTTATTGGATTTGGTTCTTGTTGGATTTTACAACATACAGTTTATCTATATTTCGAGGATCAGTACATATGCAAGGGTTAAAAATACTGCCACATGGTCATCATGTGTCGCCACTATGTAGTAACTAATGCCACTATAATGTTACCAAACCAGTATACTAAGACCAATATTACAAAATAACAACAATATACAAAGACCAAATAAAACTGCCAAATATCACTACCATATGGTGACTAACATCAATATAATGTTACTGACCAAAGCAGTATACCAAGACCAATATAAACAATAACAAAAACATAAAAAGACCAAATAATGCCACAACATCACCACATATCACCACCATAAAGTGACTGAGTAATACCACCATACTGTTACTGAACGTAAACTATTACACGAAGACCAATATTACTGCCATACAGTGACCATATAGTGGTAGCTATCAGTGTACACAAGCACACTTCATACATAAATGATTACACTACAGATGCATTTAGTGACTCACAGTTAACGTCTTGTCTGATAAGTCATTCACTTTCCCTTTTCTTCTCCATCCAGTGCAGACCACCACGACTCATTCCCTGTAGAATTCACAACACAAACACCTGAGATTCCTCCCTTTTCTATCATCTTCCCAACTGTGCCGCCAGCTATGTACACTATATTTACTATTTTGCCATAGGCAAACTTAAACTCTATCAGTTCTCTATCTGTAAAACAGTAAAACGTAACTTTTATTATGTATAACTCGTAACCTCTATACACACTATTTAAAAACCTGACTTCTAACCTCATCATTTAACCCTTTTTGCTTCTGAATGAATGAATAGCTCCTTTTCTATTATCAAGTCTGGTGTAGCACCACCTATTAACAAGAAAGTCTTATATGTACAGCAGATTACTAGCTCCAGTAAAGGATCCCAAGCCTACTACTTGGGCAGTCGTCCCTAATCTCATGAACACAAAACAAATAAGGCCCCCTTGTGACACCCCTGCAGCAGGTGACACTTGCAGACAGAGGTGAGAGATCACAATTTAAAACGTCATATCTGACCTGCCTGACATGTTTCGCCAGCTAACATGGCTTCATCAGGGGTTAGAGGTCTGATCAAATGTGAAAATAGTAAATACAGTGATCAAAAGTCACTCTCTGTTCTCTTGTGAGATTCCCAATTTTTTGGAGACTATGTACCCACCTATGCACAAACTCACCATCCATAGTGCCTCACATGCTAAGGGTATGTTCACACAACATTTTGGATCCATTTTTGGATCCGTTTTTCACCAGAAGAAAAACGCATTGAAAACTGCCTCCAAAAAATGTATCCAAAAACACCTGTATGCGTTTTTGGATCCGATTTTCAATATAAATACACAGTAAACACTAGATAAAATGCAGGCAAAGAGCTTGAAACTATTCACAAATGATACCATTCACAGAAGTTGTAGTTTGAAAAGGTAGAATCTTTAGTGTAATATACAAAATCGGCCCCTAGAGGTCTCATTTGAGCTAGAAGAACTGTTTGAACTTTGTAACCAATGACACTTTTCACTTAGAGTGGAAAGTGGTTAGGTAGTAGTGTAAGACAAAGGTAGTAGTGTAAGACGAAGCCCAATATGGGGAGCTAACAGCATTTTACATGTGTTTCATCTTAAAGTGGTTAGGTAGTAGTGTAAGACGAAGCCCAATTGGGGGAGCTAACAGCATTTTACATGTGTTTATCTTATAAATCACTTTTTATATATTTTGAATGATATAAAAGCAGTTTTTAGTATAGAATGGGTGTTTATAGAAATTAAAGAAGTTTTTAATAATAAATGTATTAATGTTTTAGATACTAAAACCACTCAACATTTTATAATAAAATATTTATCTAAAACATTAATAAATTTATTATTAAAAACTTCTTTAATTTCTTAAAAAACAACCCATTCTTTAACTAAAAACTGCTTTTATTATCATTCAATAATATAAAAAGTGATTTAAGATTAAACACATGTAAAATGCTATTAGCTCCCCCTATTGGGCTTCGTCTTACACAACTACCTAACGTAGGTCATTAGATTACTAATGTTCAAACAGTTCCCACAGATCAAATGAGACCTCTAGGGGCCAATTTAGTGTATTACACTCTAACTTCAAATTTTAATCCAATGCGTTTTTCGGAAGCGCTTTTCATATGAATAGCGCATCCCAAACGCACCCAAAAGTATATTGTGCTTTTGAATCCGTTTTTTTGGGCTCCAAAAGCGCACTCCATTGTTTCCTATAGGGATTTCACTTGCGTAAAACACAAGAAGAATTGACACGTCAATTCCTAAAATGGATCTGAAAAGCGCATCGAAAAGACGCAAGTAAACACGCATCGGTGATCACTCATCTGAACGGAGATGCGTGTTTTACATTGAAACCAATGTAAATCAAACTGCACATTGTACGTTTTTGGATCCATTTTGGGATCTGAAAATGTCGTGTGAACATACCCTAACAGTGCTAACAGTAATTTCCCCTTTGGTGCCCTGCTAGTTAGATAGGTAGGGCCCTGGTAGCTAGGTATGTAGACCCCCTTGGTAAGTAGGTAGGTAGTTATATAAGGTTGCCTGAAGGTAGATAGGTATATAGGGCCCACTCTTGTAGATAGGTAACCCCATTAGCTAGATCATTATGTTAAAGATCTTGCAAAAACAAGTCACTTTGCAATATGTGTCCATTAACAGTGTCCTACCTATTCCTAGATATCCCTTCTTGAATGGGCTGCATCAGCTCCTCAGGTTGCTATAGCTACAGACCTGTCCAATCTCTCCTGATAAGCTGTCAGCACTGGTTGCTATAGCTACAGACCTGGCTTCTACTGCAGCCTAGTAGAAGCCAGTAAACACGTCCCTGAATTAAAAATGAAACCAAGAAAACAGGACTGAGCTAAGATGAATCAATGTAGTGAGACAACCCCTTTAATTTCTTTGGCACAGTGTATAATATAAATCATTTAATAAAGGATATAATATGTATTATAATAATTTTCAATGGGTAAAGTGTACATTATAATTCATTTCAGTGGGTATAGTGTGTAATATAATTAATTTTAGGGCTACTTTGTGCAAAATAATTTATTTCTGTAGTTCAATGTATATTATAATTAATTTTAGAGGTACAGTGTATATTATAATTGAATTATATGCTATAATTCATTTCAAGGGTTACAATGTATAGTGAGCAATTAGTGAGAAATATATTTCATTTAAAGGGGTTAATTGTACATTAAAATTAATTTTATGGGTGTTTAATATAAATAATTTTAGGGGCTACAGTGTGAAATATAATTCTCTTCAGCGATTACAGTGTGTAATATCAATCATTGCAGGAGGTACAGTGTATTTTGAGGTACAGTGTGCAATCTAATTAATTTCAGGGAGTAAATTGTTTATTATATATCATCTTGGGTTTACGTTGTGTAATATACCGTATATACTCGAGTAAAAATGTGCTGAAAAATCCGACCTCGGCTTATACTCGAGTCACTGTCGGCGTTCGGTGCTGCGATGGTCCGGGCGCCGGCAGGGACACTTCAATTATACGCGACTCCTCAGGGAGCGCATACAGCAGAAACTCGAGTAAGCCAACAGCGTACAGGCACTACTGTGGCCCAGGCACTGTCGGCGATCCCTTCACCTATATGCGACTTCTCCGGAGCGCATACAGGAGAAGAGACCACTGCGGAGCAGAGAGCGAGCTGCTGACTGGCAGCTGTCCGGAGTTTCGGGCATAGGCATCACGCTGAGTGTGCCTGGACACAGAGCAGAGCGCCCAGGAGTCGGAGCCGCAGGGGATCAGGTGAGTACCATACCATACGTATTTTATAGCCTGCCTATAAATATCTATGGGGACATAACCCTGTCTATAGCCTGCCTATAACTATCTATGGGGACATAACCCTGCCTATGGCCTGCCTATAAAAATCTATGGGGACATAACCCTGCCTATAGCCTGCCTATAAAAATCTATGGGGACATAACCCTGCCTATAGCCTGCCTTTAAAAATCTATGGGGACATAACCCTGCCTAAGGCTACCTATGGGGACATAACCCTGCCTATGGCTACCTATGGGGACATAACCCTGCCTATAGCTACCTATGAGGACATAAACCTGCCTATAACTACCGTGGGGACATAAACCTGTCTATATCTATGCGGACATAACCAGGCTATAACTACCTATGGAACATAAACCTGCCTATACCTACCTATAACCTGCCTATGGGGTCATATACCTGCCTTTAACCTGCCTATGGGTACATATACCTGCCTATAACCTGCTCATAGGGGACATATACCTGTCTATACTTGCCTATGGGGGACATATACCTGCCTTTACTTGCCTATGGGGGACATCAAACTGCCTATACCTGCCTATGGAGGACATTAAACTGCCTATACCTACCTATGTAATTTTATTGATATCTATTTTTATTTTTGAAATTTACCAGTAGCCGCTGCATATTCCACCCTAGGCTTATACTCGAGTTAATAAGCTTTCCCGTTTCTTTGTGACAAAAGTAGGTGCCTCGGCTTATACTCGAGTATATACGGTAATTAGTTTCAGTGGTACAGTGTGTAATATAAAACTATCATGGGGTACAGAATGAGTTATAGTTTCTTTCTGGTGGCACATTTTGTGACATTATTATATTTAAGGGACACAGGGGGTCAAGCTATTGTTTTGGGGGCTGTAGTGTATGACACTATGAGAAGCCTGTCTCGGTACGATGGTGTTTCTCTAGTAACAGTACGGCAGTATTATTCAGTTATTGTGTGGTGGTAATATGTGGGCATGTTTTTGCAGTAGTTTTTGTAGAGGCATTATTAGTAATGTTGTTCCTTGGTATAGTGGGTATTGTTTTGTAACAATATGCAAGTAATTTGTATGGTGAAATATTTGCTTCTTGTGTAAGAAGTGGGCGAGGATAAGCTACTCAGATTCTTTGAATTGCGGGGAGAGACGATGTGGGACTCTGTGTACCGGCGTAGAAATAAAGACAAACGACAACACTTGCTGACCGGGAGAACCGTGGCTTTACTTCGTTTCTTCCTCCAACAATGACACTGGCAGAACAAGCCTGTCGCTCACATAGAGATTCACACAGCTCTGGAACCATGCACCCCGCCCAGCAGTACCCGACGGGGCTTCCCTTGCCAAAACCCCAATGCTCTAACCTGGCTGTCCGCAGTGGCTCTTCCACTCAGCTCAGGGGCTGCCACGTCCGTCTTGCTGTAAATTTGGGCTCCTTTCCCCTTCTCCTATGCGCTGCGGCCAGAGGGCGAAGTTCTGCCCCGGCTCCCTCCCGGCTTGCTTATGCTGTAAACAGGGTAACTATGTACAAGTCCTTAAAGTCCTTGTCTTGCTTCTTTTTCCTTCCAGCTTAGTCTGCCTCCCCGCATTCTAGCCAGAATGGGGGGTCCTGCGCCTATCTGCCTGCGCACTGCAGACTTTACCAGAATCTCCAGACTAACAGACTACTTTTAAAAACTACATTTCTGACTAATTAACTAAATCCCCCCTGCTGACAGCCAACCCCCCTTCTACTCTTCACAGAGATTCAGCTCCCTATTGGCTGGGGGTATTACACTGCTGTTGCTAGGTAGACTAACTGGGGACAGAACCTATTGATTGACCTCTATCTTACTTAGCATAACTTTCCTGTTATTTCTACACCTAAGAATCTATAGTACACTACACTACACAGCACTTTCCTAAATAAAGATATCTTATGCTTTTACACATCTAACACTTGTATAGTGGTATTACAATGTATCTTATACTGTTATTAGTACTACTAAATGTTTGTGGTAAGGAGGGCTCCATTTAAAAGTTTGATTTGAGGCTTACCCTTTTCTAGAAATGCTCCTGAGATCAAGAGCAAGATCTTACATAACACTGGGAGTGGGAGGCCAGAATCTGACAACTATTGAATACTGCTATTTCTATAAAAGAAGCACTAAAATTAAAAATGCAACTAAGTATGAAAACACGTCATTATACTCTTATAATATACTTATTATACTCTTGAAATATACTTTGTATAATCACACTGCTTATGGGTGTGTATGTACCTATCTGGCAGATCTTGGGGTCTCTGATATAATGGGGGGGAGGGAAGTGGAACGTACACTTGAACTGGTGGGAGTTGCAAGAGATGATCACACTGTAGCAGCAAGTAAAGACAGGTGCAGAAGCAGGTGAAAGGGTAGACAGCTGGGATAAAATACTCTGCAGCATCTGATAGACTTTTTCCTAGTGAGTTTTCTCCAATGATTACGCATAAATTACAAGTTGAAGGCTTCAGGCAGGGGAACATCAGCAGGAATCATGGCCAGGGCAAACTGACACAAAATTACCTAGTACAGTAGTAGTAATAGTTAATTAGCTGGGTTGTGTGGATTTGGCATAGGGATTTCCAAGATTACCACAGTGCAGTCTCTGATAACAATGGCTGACGTATCCAAAC
The DNA here is from genome assembly GCA_025379985.1 of Phyllomedusa bahiana. Taxonomy (NCBI): domain Eukaryota; kingdom Metazoa; phylum Chordata; class Amphibia; order Anura; family Hylidae; genus Phyllomedusa; species Phyllomedusa bahiana. The sequence continues at coordinate 37,306 of JAODAL010015144.1, read as the reverse complement.
ATGGTGCTGAGGAGCAGTAAGAAGATGTGGTCATTATGCTGAGGTCATGTTAGGTACAGTTTGGTCAATATGGGCCAACAGGAAGAAGCTTAGGACAGGTATCATACAGTCAGCATGGCAACAGACAGAAGGTCAGGGCAGGACAGGCAACAAATGAAGACAGTAGTCCAGAAAAAATCTTTGTCAGAAGTAGGAGACACAAACTGAAGTACAAATTTGAAGATGGCTGGGTCTATAGTATATTAATACTTAGGCAAAGGTCGCATCAGAGCAGTCCTTTATAAAGGATGTGGTACCAGAACATAAGTGGACGATGGAGAACAGCATTGTACACTGAAATTTAAGTATGCAAGAGTCAATGTACGGGGGACAAGAATGAAGGTGGGGAGGATGCCACACAGGAGACCCAGTAGGAGATTTTAACTTCCTATCAGCTTTAAAATGAGAGATGGATTTACAAAAAAGGCTTTTTTCTTATATGTAGAGGAAATACTGGACTGCAGTCCAGTATTTGGACTGCATGCAGGAAGAGAGTTTGAGGAATGTTGCCCACATAAGGTAAAAAAATGGGAAGGCTCCCCTGGAAACTATGACATGATTATGTTTGTAACTGGTTTGTCTTAAATCCTGTCAGGGACCAGTCAGTGGCACACAAACAGACACAGAGTGAGGCCCTGATACTGGTCCCCAAAAACTGTCCCTGCCTTTTGGGGTGCCCGACTCCTTAATAGGTCGGCCCCCAACCAGAAGACTAGGAGCTACACTAATTAAGTGCAGCACAGGACACAGACAAACAAAGATAGAACACAATAAGAGGGGTCAGACTAGCCAGGCAATACCGGTAGGGAGCAGAAGTACAAAATCACTGAGAGAAAGAGAAGTCAGTAGCAGAGCAGGGTCAGAATACCGGTCGGGAGCAGCAGTACAAAATCACTAAGCGAGAGAGAAGTCAGTAGCACAGCAGGGTCAGATACCCGAAAGTAATACAGAAGGCAAAACTAGCAATATGCCAAAAAAAAAAAAAAAGACCTCTATAGTAGGCAAAGATGGAAGAGAAGTGATCCTTTTAATAGGGAACCAAGGAAGGCAGAATTGAGGTCATAGGTGGAAAGAACACCAGACCGGATAGGAACAGAGGGTTGTCAATCAGAAGGAGAAAACATTTAACTCAAAGAGTGCTGGAGGATTCCTGGCCAGGGCGTTGGCCAGAAATCAATCAAGCAAACAGTGAGGAGAACACAGTTCACACTAGTGAATACAATTCCAAGCATCATGTAAGAAACCAGGGTTTCCGTCGCAACGGCCGCGGTCTGCGACCAGAGCCCAAAGCTGAGGCTCTGTCAGGCATGATCATGACAAATCCTATTCACACTGCATGGCTCTTCTAAGTTACATATGAATTGAGGAAACCTACATCTAATAGAGGACGCTGTGGAGCTCATCAGCTCTTTCCCCAGAACCTTTTACTTTATGATTATAGTAAGAAAATTGAGTCTATGGAATTTGGCCCACCCAATCTCATGGGAAACAAAATGCTGAAGATAATGTGGAAATAGGCAGCAGTTTTGGAGAACTCGCAGTTTAATTGTTGCAGCATGACAGCTCTGTTACACAGAACAAAAATACAACAGCAGAGAAAGCTGTCAATCAATGGCAGGAGGTAGAAGCAGTCCTGCATCTCATAAATGCATTTGACTCCTGTTTTATAGTGCTGGACTTGTGCTATGACAATAAAAATTACCATAATATCAGCACTTATTTTTCTTGCCAGTTCCTGCTTATATATCTAAAAAAAAAATAATAATAAAAAAAATAAAATATATACAGCGTGAATATGTAAAAAATTTTAAAAAAAGAAGCATCTCAATGGGCCTGTCAAATATCAATGACCACAATCCAGTATATAAGGTATCAGTTCTTTTGAACATGGTGGTGCTCAGCCATGTCATTTGACCCTTATAAAAGTGCTGGGTGGGTCATGGAGAAACACGTTGTGAATAAGAGTTAGCCCTGAAACGTCAGCATTTTTTCCTTATATGTATCTTTGTAACGGGATTCACAGCCAAACGAACACTGCAGCCAATTTTTATTCTTTTGGAATTTTGGAGTTGGTAAGGTTTTATTTTAAATTATTATGTATCTGCTTGTGGCTGGCTTCGGACCTTTTTTACTATGTCCTTCTTACCCTGATGGTGGACATATGGTAAGCCCATGCTTTTCAGTTTTACGTTTAATAAAATACTTCTAGTAAAAAATAGTAATACCATAAAACAAGGATATGTTTGCAGAATGCCAATGTAGTGGCATGGAGATGTTAGAAATATATGTTCCAACTATGAATAGTTTGTCAAAGTAATCTAAGGCTAAAACCACCAAGCAAACTAGTTTGGGGGAGACCAACTGTGAAGTCTCCTTTGCAGAACTGCATCTTTTTAAAAAACTGTAGCTTGTCATTTTATATGGACATTTTGCATCTAAGTGACTGTTTAGAGGCATTTCTATCTGCTCTGTAACATATATATATATATATACATATGTATGTATATAGATATATGTATATATATATATATATATATATATATATATATATGTATATTGTAAGGCCGCAGCTGGGAAGGTCTGCGATGGAGTGTATATCCCAGCCAGGTTCTGGGCGTATGCCTGGAGAGAGCAAGATACATGCCACCAAGGGAAGAAGCCTTGATGGAGTGAAAGGCCATTGTTAAATAGGTGTCGGCAGTACAGACTGTCGACATACATTTAAGTTGTCTGTTAGTACAGATACCAGCCAGTCCCGGGTCGGCCTTTCATTGGGAGTAAGCATAGAGCAGGGTGGGTGCTTACTCCCCATGGCTCCACTCCGGGTTTTCCCGGTGGTATATAAGGTCAGCAGGTAAGCTGACTGGGTGGGCTGCATCTCCAGTCTACCTTCTGGGCTGGAGACATTCACACTGGTGGAAGCCAGTGTCTGCTACACCATCTCCCAAGGTGCTAGTGAGGGAACTACACCTGTGTATAGTAAGCGCTCAGACGAGCAGGAATTTTGTTTATGTTTATATGTTTGCTGTGCATGTATTGCCATACGTTTTTGTTCTGCTGGTGAAATAAACACACGGAAGCAAGACACCGTTTGAACCAGATATCTGCCTCTGTCTCATGCCTGAAGGACTTGTGAGTGATCCCAGAGCTGTGCAAGCTCACAATATATATACATACAGGCATTCTATACAGTGTCAGCTTTCAAAACATATACTGTGTGTATATATATATATATATATATATATATATATATATATATATATAGTGAAGGCAGTCACTGTAACGAAAGCCAGACGAATCTACAGAAAACAGGACATCAACATATAAATGGCTTGTTATTTCAAATATTTCTTAGGCATTCTGTGCCTTGCAATATGGAAAGTATAAAATGCTTGTGTCAGGGACATTTTGTACTGTGCTGTATGAGGACGCTGAAGCAAGGTGTAGTGTCCAGCCAAGAATCACGGCATGTTGACATGCAGCATCAATTCTACAAAGAACTATCTAAAGTGTGAGCCAGTGCTGCTAGAAACTGTTTATCTAATCGAAACCACTTTCCAAAAGTTATTTGCCGAATGTTTATGGTTTGTGGTAGAAAAGAAATTCCGTTGATTTATCATGTAAAAGAAGACATCAGTTCTATAGTTTTTTGTTTCGGGCTTGGAATTAAAAACTCTAAGATATTATGTACCATAAGTTAACTTTATTCTCCAGGTTGGTACAATTTTGGCAATACCAAATTTCTATAGTTCTCATAATGTTTTACTTCTTTATAAAAAACCTTGAAAACAAAAATTACTTTGCATCAACATTTTCTGAGACCAATAACTTTTTTATTTTTCCTCTGTTTGAGGGCTCATTTTTGTGGGCTGAAATATTGTGTTTGCATTGCCAGACTGGGATTTTTTCAACTTTTTGATCACTTATTATTTTATTTTTTCTTGGAGGTGGGATTACCAAAAAAACTGCAATTTTTTTATACTTTTTATTTTTTACAATGTTCATATGGTGAGTTAGATATAATAGACTTTTACAGATGCAGCAATACCAATTATATTCATTTTATTTATTTTTTTTATATTAAAATGGAAAAAGGGTGTTTTTAAATTCAGAAGGCGATCCTAGCCTTGATTGTTATGCCAATAGTTCAATAATGGGCTTCAATTCTTATGTTTGTTAGTAAGGGTTAGTTCACAGGGTGTGTTACGGCACATACCTGTGCAGGCTCGCAATACCCCTGCTGTTGAAAGTACATGCTGGCCAGCGCATGCTTTAAACAGCGCTATGGCTTGTCCTCCAATTAGCTTTCATATGCCAGCTGATTTTACCATGTTTGCGGGGCGTACTTCAGGTGCATTGTAGAGCAATGTATCAAAGTACGCCCCGCAAATACATTGTGTGAACATACTCTGAAAAGTCCTGTACTTTATTTGCTATAATTTCTTTCATGCTTATTTATATATTTTCAATAAAGACCTTTCCATACCTTGTATAGATAATGCATGTCATTGTATATAGTAACAAGGTAGTGTATACAATGCCTAGGAAAGTATTTAGCATATTAAAATAACACAGACATTTTTTACTTTTGTTAAACATTTTATAAATTCTATAGTTCCCTAAGCATTCTACATGTGTATATACAGTAATGAGAAAAAAGGAAGTATACCCTCTTTAAATATACAGTTGTTAGAAAAAAGAAGCATATCCTCTTTATATTATATGGTTTTCCGTGCCGTCATGATAAAAAAAATCTGGTCCTTAGAAGGTTTCAAAGTTTCAGTGACCCCCATAGAGAAGATCTTGGGGGATTTCTCTAATATATTTCAACTCTTAAACAGATGTTTTGGTTATTTAGTGTCATCACCATCTTACATGAGTCAGGGAGCATCTTTGCTGGATTAGGGAACAGTGATCCTCAGTGCTGTTCAATGATGAAAGTCGATTCACTCTGACCAGAAATGATGGCCATCAATGATCCTGAAGATGTCAAGGAAGGTGCAATGCATCAGCCAGGTCAGTTACCGTAGGTATCTTGCCAGTATTAACACACAGACCCAGTGTAAAGGTTATAAATGGTCTGGTGGATCTCCCCTCCTTAAACGTCCCTGGGGTTGTGGGGCATTCTCTTTCTGGTTTTGCAGGGTTGTTTAAAATGAAGTGGTCTTGTTTGGGGTGGAACAAAGGACGCCCCATTTTTTGCCTTTCTGGGGGATTTCCCAGTTCTCTGAAAATCTCTGATACACGTAATGATAAACATCTGGACATTAGGCTCAATTGCCACTTCTTTTTCAGAGGTATCCTGTTGAACCCTCACAATGGGGGGTTCTTGATCAAATTTGAAAGGTTTGTTTTGGGTCTCATGATGTAAAAATGTAACAGTATGATGAGGAGGATTTTTAAAACCCCCAATTAAAATTGATCCCCCTAAATTTATTGGGAGTTTAAAGGAAAGAAAAAGTTTGTGAATTTTGCCTTTAAAGCTATTTGTTAGTATAGAAGCTGGGGCAAAAAGTATGAAATACGAACATTTAAAGATGGTCTATTTAGTTCATTGAAAAAAATGTATGTTCATCCTGAAATTTCAGCCAAAAGCCAAATATTAACTTTTTGTGAGTAGTATAGTTGCAAGTTACACTAAATCAGAACTGAGAGTATATGTGCCCATTTTCGATTCCTCCAGAGCGATCGAAAAAAAATTCCAGATTTTTTTTGTTTGTTTTTTTTAGATTTTATGGTTTTTTGGGGAATTTCATATTGGAATTTGTATGTTTATTTATTGTTTAGGTGCATTTTTTGGTTTTAAAGTGTAATTATTGATATTTATTGTACGTCTTTTATGCACAGGCATGATATCATATAAAAAACTGTCTATAGAGTCTATTTATGAACATTAATTACCTAATAGCGGGGATTCATACCTATCTGGCCCAGTAGACAGTGAAAGGGGGTTATAGGGATTCCCTAGACTGGGGACTTAGATTTGTTGGGAGGAGAATTAGAAGTATGCCTTAGTTAGGTTTAATGGTGCCAATAAAGGGAAGAAGACCCTTTTCTGACTGGGAAAAAAGGAGTAGGTGAGCTTTGTCCATTACCTGTTGACCTATTTTTATTGTTATCCTGCTCTTTTTTTTTTAACCTTTTTTTCTGGCAATTAAATCTCAATCCCTTTATATTACAGGCTCAGTTTAAATATACAATGTGATGAAAAATGTACTTTGATCATTTAATAGGCTAACAAAAGTATAAGTGCTTGGGGTTTGTCACTCCTAAACTGCACAGATTCTTCACATATGACAAGTATATTCTTTCATATTTCCTTGTTCAGTTACATGTAGAGAATAGAATACTTTTATAAAGTCTTTATTCACACTGGTACTTTGGTTCTGATTCAGCAGGTTTCTATTGACCCTGACTGACATTTAAAAAACAAAAAAGATAGAAACTTGACAAATCTATTCTAAATCTGTGGGATCTGTAAGATCTGTAACTAAAAGGATCCCTCACATCAATCACAGGTCCTTTAGAAATCGTATGTTGGACTTGTTGGCCGATTGTTACCCTACTAAAATGGATATTATTTTACATCTAGGTTACCTTAAGTCTCCCAACAATTTCTATTGCATGGAAACTTCTAAATAAAAATGAGAAAGTTAAAACGGCCTAATAAATGTGTGACATGTAGCAGTAGACACTAATGACAGTTCGAATCGAGTCTCACTGGCTCTCTCTTTTTATGCTTAGAATATCTCTTATTTTTGACATTTTCTTACTGTTTCGCATTTGGTAAACACAAATGTAGGGCACGTGTCCCCTTTTTATCCCCTGCCCCCTGAGCAAGAGGAAGGAGAACATCTATTGGAAAAGAAATAATGTGCATAAAGAACATTTCAAATTATCATTACAGCCTAATGACTCAGGTTTAAAGACTTCTTTTTCTAGAAAAAGAAAAAAGTAAGAAGTTTTAACTATATATCAGTATCTACAGATAATTACAATTTAAATGTTAATGTAATCATTACATTTTAAAGTATAAAGTAGTGTATTAGTGGAAAACATTTTTGTTGCACTACATTTCTTTTGATTTCTTCTATTTTAACACTGCTAATCCTACAAAAAAAACGGGGCAAATTCACAAAAAATCCATGCCAAAATCTGCACAATTTGGTTTAGATTTGTTGCTGTAAATTTACTTGCAAAAATGCTGGGGATTTATGCGAACCCAGAATGAGTTCTGTTGGCCCCCCAGTTTCTTTAGTACCCCCTATTCTCTATGAGAAAAGGATAAGATGGAGGGATGGCTGCTTGTAAGTGCATCTCTCTCTTTTGTGGTTTATGAGAGTTGGAAAAGTTGGAAAAGTCCTTCTTTCTGGAGTCCCAGAACTGGAGCCCTCACATGTTTATGGCATTAAGGTTTCAGGAATACTCTTATAAACTTTTATTGAAGACCTTGGATGTGGTACTAAATGACAATGTGGCCCTCAGACCAGAAAAGGTAATGCATAACTGTTATAAAGTTACATAGCTGCATATTTAACTAGGTTGAGAAATGACACATGTCCATCAAGTTCAACCTTTTTCAGATCAATTATACATAATTCAATGCTAAATTATTTATATCCTTCAGTACTATGATTAGATGAGATCATTTAGATAAGGGCACATTGCTCTTTTTGAAGTCTGTCATTGAATATTACCTTTTTGCTGTACAGCATTCAGTTTCACAATTCTAACAAGAAAGAGCCTTTTTCTATATTAATGTCTAGCATGAATAATCACATGCTAGGATATTGTACTGACCATGCACAAATTGTGACCACACAGAATAATTCAATAATCACCCACCTTTCAAACCTCTCCAGCTTTTCTATATCCCTTTTGGCATGTGAAATTATATTCGGATATGGCCTTTTTTGGGATTATAACGAAAAAAATATTACATTTGGATCAAGTTTTTTATCACTTTTTAAGGACCCTTATTAACACAACTTTTTACATATATACAGGCAGTCCCTGACTTACACTGTTCTGACTTACATCTGTCCCCTAGGAGACTTAGGGGGGGATGCTGGCATTGTTTTTCCCTGTTCCACAGCAGATAGTAGCTGTGGAATTACAAGTTCAGCATGCCCCATAGCACATGAGGGGAAAATGAGGGAAATCTTCTTAAAGGGGCACAGACGCAAAAAAAATGTAAAAAACCCTTCCCTGCACTACCCCAAAATAAAAAAAAAACCTTTTGTGTTGGAGTTTAATTTAATAAAATTACCTGTTATGACTTACTACAAATTTTAAACTTAAGAACAAACTTCGCCCTTTGTTTGTAACCTGGGGACTGCCTGATTCTATTTAAAAAATTACCCAGGTTATAATTTTCCAGCATTTAACAAGCTTAAATATAAGCCCTGCCCACAGTAGCACTGGCATACCCCTGAAATTCCTGAGAACACCTGCTTTGGTTGAGATTTGCTTAAAGGGGTTGTCTTGCTACAAGGATTGCTTTTTATGCTAAAGATCTTGCAAATACAAGTCACTTTGCAATATACGTCCATTACGTGTCCCCCTATTCCTAGATTCCCCCCCTTGTATGGGCAGCTCGTTCCTCAGGTCACCCATAGCTACAGCCCGTTTGATCTATCCTGATAGGCTGCAGCGCTGGTTGTATGCTACAGACTGTCCCCAGCGCCGCGCTATCCGCCGCCCATCGTTAGGGTCCTAAGCGTTTCCATCACTAAGCTTTTGGGTTAGGACCTTGGCGACGGCAGCGGTGGCGGGGGGGCTAACTGTATGTGCGTCCCCCCGGACGCAATAAGTTTTGAGCTTTTGGGGGACAGGAGTCCCCGGAGTATCTGTGGCCAGGCAGGATCGGCTTGTGGCCCCGGGCCGGAGTGCACGGGCGGTGTGGTCATACGTGCCGGCGGCCTGGTGACGTACGCCTGAAGAAAAGGGCCCGGGAGCAGCAAAAGCGACAGCAGCGGGGGGGGGGGTAGGGAGTTTTGTCGGTTTTTCTTTTAAATAGCTCTATTTTATGCTGGGGGCCTAAATCTACTGTATATGGAGGGGGGGGCTATTATTACGTCATATGTGCAGGGAGGGGGGTTTATCTATGTTATATGGCAGGGAGGGATGGTATTATCTATGTTTTATGTGCAGGGGGGTGCTATTTTTTAAGTATAGTGCAGGGGGGGCCAATTTTTGTTATTGTGCGGGAGGGGCTATTATTACGTTATTGTGCAGGGGGGGGGCCCTTTTTCTACTGTTTTTATGTGAGGGGGGGGCTATTACTACTGTTATTTTGGCAGGGAGGGGGGGTATTATTACTGTTTTTATGTGCAGGGAGGGGGTTTTATTTTGTCATATGTGCAGGGAGGGGGGCTATTATCTACTGTTATATGTGCAGGGAGGGGGGCTATTATCTACTGTCATATGTGCAGGGAGGGATGCTATTATCTACTGTCATATGTGCAGGGAGGGATGCTATTATCTACTGTTATATGTGCAGGGAGGGGGGCTATTATCTACTGTCATATGTGCAGGGAGGGGGCTATTATCTACTTATATACGTGCAGGGAGGAGCTATAATCTACCTACATATGTGCTGTGAGGCCTATAAGCTACCTATATATACACGTGCTGTGGGGCCTATAAGCTATCTATATACCTGCTGGGGGACCTAAACCTGCCTATATACCTACTGGGGGATCCATAACCTGCCTATATACCTACTGGGGGATCCATAACCTGCCCATATACCTGCTAGGGGACCCATAACCTGCCCATATACCTGCTAGGGGACCCATAACCTGCCCATATACCTGCTGGGGGATCAATAACCTGCCTATATACATGCTGGGGGACATATAAACTACACACCTACCTACTGGGAGATATATATAAAGTATATACACCTACTGGGGGACGTATAACTTACTGGGGGACCCTTTTACCTTCACTGGGGGATCACATAATTTACTGCGTTGTGAAGTCGCTAACAGTCGTTAAGCCGGTTGTTAAGGTCTCAAGACAAGTCAGTTGATAAGAGTTAGCAATCGACTCCGCGGACTCCAGTCGGTTGTTAAGCCAGTTGTTAAGGCCTCAAGTCGATTGATAAGACCATAGCAATCGACTCCGGGGACTACTACAGACCTGGCTTCTACTGCAGCCTAGTGGAAGCCAGTAAACACACTCCGGATTTCAAAATGAAAACAGGACGGAGGTAAGATGAATCAATGTAGTGAGACAACCCCTTTAAGTCCTGCCCCTTTGTGTCCTGGTTTATGGGATCATCCCTGCAAAATGTAGGACTTTTTGAAATTTTGCTTTACTTTATATTTATCAACATTACATTTTTGCTGCCACATTCCTGTCCTGGGTGCCATGTCAAGGACTTTATGCAAAATTGCAAGTTTACAAGATAAGAGTTTCAATGTTTAAGAACAGGTTTCCTACTTGGCTGACTAAACTATGTCTGTGAGGTACCTGAGGCATTGTGTGTCTCAGAAATACAAAATTGTAAATAAATTATATATTAATACAGTGTAATTAGTACCAGAATGAAGTTCATTATATAAACACAGCACCAGATCCAAGCTCAGTAAATACAGCTTGGTCCAGAAATATTTGGATAGTGACACAATTATTACAATTTAGCTTCTGTACTTTGTCCTAGAATTGATCGGAAAATAAACCATGTGTAACTTGCTTTCATCTTTAAAGGGTTTAACTAAAATATTGCATTCACCTTTTTGGAATTTCTGAAATTTTTTTACCTAGTCTCTCCACTTCACAGGCTCAAAAAGTAGTTGGACAATTTATTGATAAGCAGTTTTGTGGTCCGGTGTGGCCTGTAACCTCATTATTTCAAATTAATTAGTACAATGTTGTACCATGTTCACCATAGAAAGCAGTAGAAGAGTGAAGAAATCAGGGGATACATTTTAAAGGCTAACTGAGTACATTTCATGGTGAGCTTTTGAGAGTACTAGCTTTTTTTGTCAGACATAATGTTATCCAAGAAAATAAAAATTCACAGACTTTTTAAATACACAAAACACATTGCAAAGTGGTCTTTAAAGATCTTAAAAACTTAAAAAGTAAGTCTGCTTTAATGTTTTTAAGATCCTTTGAAGACCACTTTCTAGTGTGTATAAGAAGTCTGTGAATTTTCATTTTCTTGTATAACATCATGTCTGATGAAGAGAGCTAGGACTTTCAAGAGTATCCTCATATAAACTCAGATATCTCCTGATTTCGTCACTCTTCTATGACAAATTAAGAAGATAAGTTGATTCCAAATGGTAATTTTACATTTGATAGCAGTTCATTGCCACTCTCAAAAGATGCAAAGTGCAAAGACCTGTTATTGTAAGTAAAGGAGACTATTATTAGACTATAAAAACATAAAACATACAAACCAACTATTTGTTACATTCTTATAATGAATGAAAACACTGAAGTTTAGAAACACCACAAGGCCTTGAAGAACACCGAAGATAACTAACGTGAATGATTGCTGAATTTGTTTCATGGTGTAGAAAAAAATATTTCATAACATTTATTTTTATGACTAAAATAACTTGAAACTAAAAAAAGTAACAATAAATTTAAATGTACTGAAAATCAACAAATGAATATCAGACATTGCTTTTGAATTGTGGCTCAGCCATAGAATTGTATAAAAACAAACTTATGAAACTGGCCTATACAGAAATGATGGTATCTTTAGCTTAATATTTTGTTGCACAACCTTTTGAAGCAATAACTGCAAATAATTGATTTCTGTAACTCTCAAGGAGACTTCTGCTCCTGTCCAAAGGGATTTTGGCCCAAACCTCATTAGCAAACTGCTCCAGCTGTCTTTGGTGTGAAGGGGGCCTTCTCCAGACTGCATGTTTCAGCTTTTTTTCACAGATGAATAATAGGATTTAGATTAGGAGTCATAGAAGCCACTTCACAATAGTTCAATGGCTCTTAGCCATTCTTGCAAGCTTTTTGCTGTGTATTTTGGGTCATTATCTTGTTGGAGGACCCATGACTTGCAACTGAGACCAAGCATTCTGACACTGGACAGCATATTTCAAGTTTGTCTACGATTTTGTATCACGCTACACCTCGGCTGCTGCCGCAAGCAAGTCACATCAGTGGTAGCGACCTGGTAGACTCCCACCGCAGCAAGTCCATCCCACTTTGCGGTGGGCTCTGGTGAATATCGGGACATACTTAGATTCCGCTCCCTGCCGTGGCTCATACCATCACTTGCGGTGGTCCAGAGGATCCACTACTGCTGACTGTTACAGGTGTAAAATGCAAAAGGTCTTCATGACAATATCAATACTGTATACCCTCCATATACATACAGTGGGTTGCAAAAGTATGTATACCCCTTGAATTGTTCCTAATTTTTAAACATTACAACCACAAACTTAAATGTATTCTTTTAATATTTTATGCACTAGAACAACACAATTTAGCAAGTATTTGTGAAGTGTAAAGAAAATAAGTGCTTTTCTAAGTTTTTGCAAATTAAAAAACTGAAAAGTGTGGCATGTATATGTATTCAGCCCCCTCTTTGACCAATTGCCTTTAGAAATCACCTAATTAGTAAGTAAAGTACATTTGAATGTAATTTATTCTCAGTATAACTACTGTTTTGTGAGGACCTCATGCTGTTTTGTGAGGACCTAATAAATAAACAGCATCACAAAAGAACACACCAGACAGCTTAGGGACAGGGGTGTGGCAAAGTGTACTGAAGGGCTAGATCTTTAAAAAAAATAGTCCAGGCTTGAAATATCTCACAGCGCACTGCTCAATCCATCATTCATAAATGGAAGGAATATGGCACAACTGCTAACCTACCAATACATGGCTGTCCTAAACTGATTCATTTTTATTTCTTTATTTTTGTTACACCCATACTATTGATCCTTGGCTCACGAAAATAAAGAAATAAACATGATTTTATTGAATTAATATTTTTTTTTTTTTTACCCCCATATTATTGATCATTTTATATACACATCGGTACAACTTCTGTAGTCTTATCATTTGATTTCGGCCATCTACAGTTTTATTCCAGATTGCATTAGAAAACCCATAAGAGAGTCGCTCGCTCTCCCATTGGTCCAAATAACCGCGCCTCTTTTAAGTTAGCCAATCACAAACAGAGCTCACTCTGCATTTCTTTTCCCCATAGAACTCTATGAGAAAGTAGCTCGCGCTCTGATTGGCTGGGATAGCCAAGCCCCCGCTAGCTCAACCAATCAGCTCTTTTCTGCATTTTTACTGTATTTTGAACTGTCCCGCCTTTGATTTTGATTGGTTCTAACTTCTCCATAGGTTATAATGGGTCCCTGTCACTCCTATTCTGATTGGCTAGGATTGCCAAGTCCCCGCTAGTTCAGCCAATCAGCTCTTTTCTGCATTTTTACTGTATTTTGAACTGTCCCGCCTTTGATTTTGATTGGTCAATAGTTCTCCATAGGTTTTAATGGTTCACTGTCGCTCCTATTCTGATTAGCTGGTTTATGCCGACCAATGATAATAGCTTACAGAATTTGAATTACTGTATTTCCCAGCAATTTCCAAGATCCTAATTCCTGATGTAGCACCTTTCTAGATTTTTGGAAAGTGATTTTTTTAAATTTATTTTTTATTAAATAAGGTTTGAGCTCTTTTTCTGAAAATGTTTTACGCCTTTATAAAAGCGAATTTTTTGATTCATACGCACGGACATCTTTAATGATTTCTCGCTGTTTTCCAGCCTGTCTCGAATCGGAATACATTTTCGGCACAGTCCTGCACTGCGCCTAAGTCCCGCATTGCGCCCCACACACTGGCGAGGCGCGGCGGACTTTACACGGCATGTATGAGCGCGCCCCGGCGATTTTTTTGGAATCATACTCCATGCCGCACGGAGCTGAGCGTCGAGATTTCTTTTGCGATCTTCTGTGTTTCCTCTCGTGTTCCGTTCTCGCTTCACTTCGCCTCCGCCGGATCATTTAGACCAGGATCAACCAGGTCTGCCTGTCGGAGCTGGCGAGCGCTGCAATGCGCCACACTTTGCCGACCCGCGATCATACATGCCTCGGAGTATCCGAATGAGCCGTGTCCCGCCCCGGAACGCCTACACCACGCCCACACCGCGCCCATTACACGCCCCTTCATGTGAGGCGCAGCCGAAAGTGGCGAGCGCTGTGCCTAACATCGCATCCCTGCCTCCGACAGAGGATTCGGGCCGGTGAGGCGCAGGTTACGCCAGAAATCGGGCGTAAATCCCGTTCATACATGTAGCCCAATATGTTTAAGTTTGTGGCTGTTGTGCTTAAAAATGAGGAATAGTTCAAGGGTTATGAATACTTTTGCAACCCACTGTAGATGCATAAGAATAACAGGAAATTTACTTGGATAGTAATGCAGACTACTACACAATCCTAATAGAAAGTAGATATGTCAGAATAATAGCAAGCTCCCCTGGATAACAATGCATACAAGAAACACCTTTCTGAGTTCATAACAGATGAAAAGGGACACAGATCCATGTCAAACAGTCATGGAGCCCCAGAATAGTAAAGTATAACTAGCTAAATTGTCATAAACTTGGATAAATAAGCACAGAAGGTTAGTCAAACTTTTTACTGGCTTTTATTATATCTTCACATAACATAATACAGTGCAGGATATATCTGTAGCACAACATCAACAACCAGGGACACCCCTCTGACATGTACACCAAGCAAGACTTACATGAGCAGAAATCTTTCTGACACATAAACTGGATTCTTTCCAAACTACAACACAAGTTGGGCAGATGTAAGTAAGCCCACCCTACACCTTGTGAGGACAATAACAACAGCTGAGTAAAAGGAATCACAGGGTGCTTTCACACATTGGGCGACATGTATAAATCTCGTCACGTCGGAGCGCACGTTTTCGCCAGTTTTCTGGCGAAATTTGCGCCTCATGTATGTCGGCGCCGAGGTGCGCTCATACATGCGGTGTAAAGTCCGCCGCGCCTCAAGGTGTGTGAGGCGCAGTGCGGGACTGCGCCTAAGATTCGCTGCCCGACGTAGTGCGATCATACATGCCGTGTAAAGTCCGCCGCGCCTCGCCAGTGTGTGGGGTGCAGCGCGGGGACTTAGGCGCAGTGCGGGACTGTGCCTCATATTCGCCGTCCGATGAGGTGTGCTCATACATGCGGTGTAAAGTCCGCCGCGCCTCGCCAGTGTGAGGGGCGCAGTGCAGGACTTAGGCGCAGAAGGGACTGCATCTAACATGTATTCCGATTCGAGACAGGCTGGAAAACAGCGAAAAATCATTAAAGATGTACGTGCGGCATGGAGTATGAATCAAAAAATCACTGGCTGCTGTGGACATCAATGGCTACAGGGGAGCATCTACTGGCTACAGGGGGGCATCTACTGGCCACAGGGGCATTACTGGCTACAGGGGGGCATCTACTGGCTACAGGGGGCTGCTAACTGGCTATAGGGGGCTACTATGTGGCTACAGAGGGCATATTACATGGCTACCATATGAGGTGCTATAAATGGGGAGTTTTTATAGAGATAGGAATTGGTAAAGAAGTGCTGAGAAGGAGTCTTAAGATATTTGTTTTGTAAATTTTATAGTGAAGAATCGTAAGTAGTCATCATGGCGTCTGGGACAGATGGAAAAGAAGAAGAAGAGAAAGAGACCAACTCTTCAGAGACGTCTCCTGTGAGTCACTAGATATAACTTTACTGTAATCATTTATATGTCTGCAGAGCCTGTGTACAGCTGGTATCCAACACTGTATGGTCACTGTATGCTGGTAATATTGGTTGAAGTATAATGGTTTGTATTCAGTAATTGTCAGTTTGTATTATTCAGTCACTATGTGCTGGTGATATGTGGTCATGGTGTGGTGGTATTATTCGATCACTGTGTGTTGGTGATATGTGGTCTTAGTGTTCTTGGGATTCTGGTTGGTGTAGCGGGCGGTGTTATTTGGTAATTGTATGACTACTATTTAGTAGTTTTATACGTAGCAAATTGTGGTAAAGCTTTTTGTATATTTTGGCTTTGGTTTATGGTGATGCAATGTGTCGCATAGTGGCGCAATATGTTACCGGGAGGGGGAGGCGCGCGAAAGTTCTTCACCTCGCCGTGAGTGAAATTTAGCCTAGGAACTGCCCTGCTATAATGTAATAAAAAACAAAGGTTTCTATACCAAATATTAAGTTCTGTTTTTCTATTATATCAAATACTTATTTCATACAATAAAAAGCAAATTAATTATTTAAAATCATAGAGTGTGATTTTCTAGATTTTATTTTTAGATTTTGACTCTCACAGATGAAGTGTAAATAAGATTAAAGACCTCTCCATTCTATGCGGGTGGGAAAACTTGCAAAATCACAATTGTATCAAATAATTATTTTCCCCACTGTATAGCAGGATGAGTTCTGAAATGTAAGCAACTAAAATTTCTGCTCAGATTCAGTCAAATGCTGCAAAGTGATAGGACAGCATGTAACAATCAGCAGTGTCAGTATGCATGGACACCGTGGACACCAGGTGCTTGGTATGGATCCTCTGGGCCACTGCAAACGTAGAGGGTAGGCTACTTGTGGTGACAGCCAAAGTGCAGGACAAGGACACTGGGGGCTGGCAGAGATGACGGGTCACAGGCCAGTGTAGCCATAGGCAGTGCTAGGCAAGATGGCAAACCAGTACAAATGGGCATAACGGCAGGTAACAGCAGAATGGAGATACAGGAACAGCAATCTGGACACAGCGGGGTTAAACGAAGACCAGAAGCTGGTCCCAAGCAGGTAACTGACAGGTAACATGGCAGGATACAACAGAAACAGGAATGCTGGTATCAGACTGGGAGTGCAGCAGGTAACAGCAAACTAAACAGGTAACAAGCTGACAGGCAGGACTACGAGGCAGCAGGTACAGAAACTCTGGGTGGGACCATGAGCCAGCAGGTACAGAAACTCTGGGCGGGACCATGAGCCAGCAGGTACAGACACTCTGTGCGAGACCATGAGCCAGTGGGTACAGATGCTTTGGACGAGACCCTGAGCCGGCAGGTACAGATGCTCTGGGCGAGACCATGAGCCAGAAGGTACAGATACTCTGGGTGAGACCATAAGCCAGTAGGAACAGATGCTCTGAGCGAGACCATGAGCCAACAGGTAGAGATGCTCTCGGCGAGACCATGAGCCAGCAGGAACAGAAACTATGGGCAAGACCATGAGCCAGCAGGTACATAAACTCTGGGCACAACCATGAGTCAGTGGGTACAGAAGCTGTGGCAGGATCCATGGTCAGTTCATTCTGTAACGTCCAGCAGTATCAGTATGCACGGACACTGTGGACGCCGGGTGTTTGGTGTGGATTCTCTGGGCCACCATGAGCATAGATGGTAGACTACTCATGGTGACAGACGAAGTGCAGGACAAGGACACCGGATGCTAGCAGAGATGATGGGTCACAGACCGGTGTAGCCATAGGCAGATGACAGAGTCCTAGACAAGATAGCAGATAGGTACAAACGGGCAAAACAGCAGGCAGGTAACAGCAGAACAGAAACAGCAACCCAGACACAGCAGGGTTAAGCAAAGACTAGAAGATAGTCCCAAGCAGGTAGCAAACAGGCAAGACAGCAGGATATAGCAGAGACAGGAATACCGCTATCAGACTGTTAGGATGGCAGGTAACAGCAGACTAAACAGGTAACAAGATGTCAGGCTAAACATACGTAGGTGGCAGACAGGAATAATGGCAGGAACAGAAACCAGAGATCAGGAGCTCAGGTGGATAATCATGAACTGATGAGGAACAGAGGCAGGAAGTTTCTTAAATCACTGGAGGCCATAGGTCATTGGACAGGTAATTGGGACACTGTCCTTTAAATCCAGACCAGCACACATGAGCCCGCCCTAAGGAGAGTGTGTAGACCCAGACAAGAACAGAAGAGAGGACAGGTGAATACTAGCAATAACAAGGGACACAGCAACAGGTATAGGAACCAGGGACACAAACAGGCAAACGGACATGTCTGCAGTCCACAGAAGTGGTCGCAGCGAGAATGGAGACAGGACTGAAGCAGGTATATTTACTATTTTGCCATAGGCAAACTTAAACTCTATCAGTTCTCAATCTATAAAGCACTAAAACTTAACTTTTATTATATATATAACACAACCTCGATACACACTATTTTAAAAACCTGACCTCTAACCTCTCAATTTGTCCCTTTCTAATTGTGAAGGAATAACTCCGTTTCTATTAACAAATCTGGTGGAACACCACCTTTTAGCAGGGAAACCCTATATATACAGTGATTTGCTAACTGCAAAAAGGAATCCAAAACATCTTACTTGGGCAGTTATCCCTAATCTGATGGGCATGAAACATATAAGGTTTCCTTGTGAGACCCTCTGCAGCGGGTAACACAGTAGAAAGAGGTAGTAGAAACCTTATATGTTTCTACTAACCTTTAATATATTTTCTTTATACTAAACAATACAATGAAAGGCTTTATTCCTTTTTACTTTAAAGATTTATTATTTGTAGAACAGCCCATTAAAAAATCAATATTAGAAGGTAGCTGAGAGCCCAGTCAGTTTTGCATTTAGTGAGTTGTTTTTTGTTTTTTTTTTTAATGATGATGCTTTACTGGCACCAAACAGGTTCACAGCTATGCATTAACAATATGTTTTCAAGATGGCAGCAAGTAAAACTGATGGTAATTACAAGCTAAACTTTTTCCAAGTAGTGACAGTGGCATCAAAGTGTTGAGGGAGAGAAAGAGAGAGAGAGAAGGGGAGCATGATTGCCCTTCCCTTTCCTTCAAAATAACAAATCATTGGGTGCCAAGTCTCTGTCATAGCAACCAGGAACCTAGAGACAGGGTGTAACAGAACAGGCACTGATGATCAGTTTGAAGCCTTTATTAAACAGTAGAATGTCAATAATTTGGGTCTTCACTTCACTTATGAAGATCTGTTTTTGAAACGTCTTGATTAGAAAATCTATTGAAGGTACCTTGGAAACCTATGCCGAGAACAGTCTGCCAAGATGGGATAGCTTTAAACCCTTTTCCCTTAAATGTGGTATTCCAAAAGGACAATATATTTGTATGAGACAAAATTTCTCCACCCTTTTTGACTTTTAATAGTGAGGCTAATCTACTGAGACAATGAGACGATAAGGTAATAATATCCTACATATCATTCAGTCCTACTTGTTCCAAGGTCTGGCAGCCAATCAAACAAGGTATGTATTATAGGGACCTTTGACATGGCAACTATGAAAGTAAGAAATATTATTAAAAACATTTTGGCCCCTTCTGAAACAGAATAGATGATGAACGGTCTATTACTTTTAGATGTCCAAGGAATTAGGGTGATTGTCTCACAAATAGTCATTATGTCCCACCTCCAAAAGCAGATAGTTATCTCAATGTGCCAATAGAACATTTAGATGTGGCACATGCAAAGTTTGCAATTAAAGTGAACCTGTCACATAGGTTATGCCCCCCTTGCTGGGGGCAGCACAAGCTAGTGCCAGACCTGCTGTTTCCAGTGCTGTGTCCCTTATTCTGTAAGATGCAGCAGTTTTAGAGCAAATCTTATTCATGAGTAGGTGTTAGACCCGCCCACCAAAGGCTATCCCCGCCCACTGGCAGTTATTCACATGTTTCTACCTATTCAAAGTAATAGGTTTATCAGTTGAGGTGGGCGGGGCTAGCCTCAGATGGGCGGTTTTTTAAAAAAACTGACTCTTTGAATGACTCTTCGAATGACTCTTCTGGCTGAAAACTGCAGATTTGAGCATTAAATACATGAAAACTACAGCATCTTACAGAATAAGAGACACAGTGCTGGAAACAGCAGGTCTGTCAATAGCTTGTTTTGCCCTCAGCAAGGGGGGCAGAAACTATGTGACAGGTTCTCTTTAAATACAGGTTTCTAGACATTTTCCCTGTAATGTGACGGATGTGAACTACAAGTTGTTTCATTTTGCAAGCTGTAATACAAAAGGTATTATGTTCTGTTTTATATGTCCTTGTCCCCTATCCTAAGTAGGTAAGATGAGGACGGAGTTAAGAAGACGCATTTTTGAACATATTTTTTGGACATTGAACATAAACGAGAAACACCTGTGGCTTGCGATATGAATTTCTTTTATTGCCCTTGAAGTGGTAGAACAGACAGTCAGGAAGGGTAACTGTAATAGGTGCTCCTCCTATTCTGAGGCCTGTGGTTGAGCCAAATTGCACACCAGGGCCACATATGGGATATCTCTAAAAACATCAGAATCTGGGGAATTGATGTTGAGTTTCATTTACCTGGTCACATCTACCGTGTTCCAGTGAATAACGAATACAAATTAAAAATCTGCAAAAAAAAGTGAAATTTTGAAATTTCACCTCCACTTTCCATTAGGAAATACCTAATGGGTTAACAAATTTCCTAAATGCTTTTTTAAATACAAAGTGGTCTAGACTTCCTGTTCCTGCCCCAGCATGTAGAGACACACAGTGCAGGAGCTCCTCTACATCGGGACCCTACCAGCTACATATCTGCTTCTATATCGGCACATCACACGTGCACTGTGCAGGGGACATACCAGAGAGTGGTCACAGTTAATTGCAGGCTCTCTGTCTGACTCTGCCTGCGGGAGAAGAGCTTTACAGCCCGGGGACCTGCTGAGGTGAAGACAGACTTCTGGCCCGACAAGGTTTGTGAAGAGCACGGACCTGCTGTGCCTGGGAGGGGGAGATAAAGCACTCTCCTGTCGGCAGCTCCTGTGATTGATCTCCTCTCCTCTCCTCTCCTCTACAAGTGGCTGACAGCCCCATTATCTACTTAAGGAGCATCTCTCCAGTGAAAGCGACCCTCCGCCCGCTGCTGAGAGAGGGAATGACTGCAGGTGGCCCAAATTTTTTTGGGGGGGGGGGAAAAAAAAAATTTTTTTAAATTTTTTTTTCCCCTTTAAAAAAGGGAAAAAAATGGGGTTTTTGGGAAAATTTTTTTTTTAAAAAAAAAAGGGAAAAAAAAAGGGGGGGAATTTTTTTTGCCCTTTTTTAAACCCTTTAGGGGTTAAAAAAGGGGGCCCCCCTTTTGGGAATTTGGGGGAAAAAAATACCCCCCCCAAAGGGGGGTTTTCCCCCCCCCCCCCCCCCCCCCGGGGGGGTTTTTTTTTCCCCCAATAAAAAAAAAAAAAAAAAAAAAAAATTTTTTTCCCCCCCTTTAAATTAAAATTTTTTTTTTTTTTTAAAAAAATTTTTTCCCCTTTTTCCCCCCAAAGGGAGAAAAAGGGGGCCCCAAAGGGCCCCCGGCTACATATCTTTTTTTTTTCCCCCGGGGGGGGGGGCCCCCGGGGGGGGAAAAATTTTCCCCCCTTTTCCCCCCTTTTTGGGGGGGGGGCCCGGTTTTTTGGGGGAAAATTTTTTTGGGGAAAAAATTTTGGGGGGGGGGGGCCCCCCCCCCGGGGGGGGTTTTTTTTCCCCCCCCCCCTTTTTAAAACCCCCGCCCCTTTCTACGGGGGGGTTTTAAAAAAATTTTTGGGGGGGCCCCCAAGGGGGGGGGGGGGGCCCCCCCCCCCGGGGGGGGGGGGCCCGGGTTTTTTCCCCTTTTTCCCCCCCGGCCCCCTTTTTCCCCCAAAAAAAAAAAAGGGGGCCTTTTTTCCCCTTTTTTTTAAAAGGGGGTTTTTTCCCCCCCCCTTTTCCCCCCTTTCCCCCCCCGGGGGGGGTTTTGGGAAACCCCCCCCCCCCAAAGGGGGGAAAAATTTTTTTTTTTTAAAAACCCCCCAAAAAAAATTTTCATTTTTTTTTT
The DNA here is from genome assembly GCA_025379985.1 of Phyllomedusa bahiana. Taxonomy (NCBI): domain Eukaryota; kingdom Metazoa; phylum Chordata; class Amphibia; order Anura; family Hylidae; genus Phyllomedusa; species Phyllomedusa bahiana. The sequence continues at coordinate 15,434 of JAODAL010015144.1, read as the reverse complement.
AATTTTTTTTAAAAAAAAAGGCCCCCCTTCCCCCAAACCCCAAAAAAAACCCCCCCCTTTTTTAAAATTTCCCCTTTGGGGCCCGGGCCAAACCTTTAAAAAACCCCCCCCTTTTTAAAAGGGCCAATAAAAAACCCTTAAAACCCGGCCCCCCCCAAAGAAAAAAAAGGGGACTAAAAACCCCCGGGAAAACCCCCCTTCCCCCCCCCGGGGGGGGGGGGGGCCCCCCCCCCCGGGGGGGTTCCCGGGGGGGCCAAAAAAAATTTTTTTTTTTTGGGGGGGAAAATTTGGGCCCCCCCAAAAACCCCCTTAAACCCCCCGGGGCCCCCCCCAAAAAAAAAACCCCCCCCTTCGGGGCCCCCCCAAAGGGCCCCCCAAAAAAAAAAGGGCCAAAAACCCCCCCTTTTTCCCCAACGGCACAAAAAAAAAAAATTTTAAAAAATTTTTCCTTTGGGGGGCCAAGGGGGGGGGCCCCCCCGGGGGGTCCCCCCAAACGGGGGCCCCCCCTTTTTTGGGGGCCCCGGGCCCCTTTTGGGTTCCCCGGGGGGGAAAAAAAAAACCGGGGGGGGCCCCCCCCAAAAAAAACCCCCAAAAAAAAAAAGGGGGGGAAAAATTTGGGTTTAAAAAGGGGTTTTAAAATTAAAAAACCCCCTTTTTTTTTCCCCCCAAAAAAAATTTCGGGGTTTTTTAAAAAGGGGGGGTTTTTTGGGGGGCCCCCTTTCCCCCCCCCCCCCAAAAAATTTTTCCCCCCCTTTTTTAAAAAAATTTTTAAACCCCCCCAAAAATTTGGGGGAAAAAAAAATTTTCCCCCCCCAAAAAAAATTTTAAAAAATTTAAACCCCCTTTTTCCCTTTAAAAAATAAAAACCCCCCCAAAAATTTTAAACCCAAAAAAATTTTTAAATTTTAAAATTTTTAAAAACCCCCCCTTTTTTTTTAAAAACCAAAAAAACCCCCCCTTTTTTTCCCCCCCAAAAGGGAAATTTAAAAACCAAAAAAAAAAAAAAACCCCCCCGGGGGCCCCCCCCCAAGGGGGGGGCCCCCCCCTTTTAAATTTTTCCCCCGGGGGGCCCCCGGGGGGGTTTTTTTTTGGGGGGGGTTTTTTTGGGGTTTTTTTGTTGGGCCCCCAAAAAATTTTTTTTTTTGTGGGGGGGGGTTTTTTTTTTTTTGTGGCCGGGGGCCCCGGGGGGGGGGGGGGGTTTTCCCCGGGGGTGGGCCCTTTTTTTTTGGGTTTTTTTTTTCTTTTTTTTTTTTTTGGGTTGGGGGGTTTTTGGGGTTTTTTTCCCCCTAAAAAAAAGGGGCTTCCCCCCCGGGGGCCCCCCCCCTTTTTTTTTGGGGTTTAATTTTTTTTTTTGGGGGCCCCCTTAAAGGAAAAGGGTTTTTTTTTAAAAAAAATTTTTTTTGGGCCCCCCCTTTTTTAAAAACAAACACCCCCCAAAAAAATTTTTGGGGGGGAAAATTTTCAGGGGGGGGCCCCTTTTTTTTTTCCTTTTTTAAATTAAAAAAATTTTAAAACCCCAAAAAAAAGGGGGGTTTTTTTTTCCCAAATTTTTGGGGGGGGGTTTTTTAAAAGGGGTTTAAAAAAATTTAAATAAAAAATTTTTGGGGGGCCCCCCCGGGAAAAACCCCCCCCGGGTTTTTTTCCCCCTTTTTGGAAGGGGGGGAAATTTTAAACCCCCCGGGGGAAACCCAAAAAGGGAAAAATTTCCCCCCCCAAAATTTTTTAAACCCCCCGGGACCCCCCCATTTTTTTTTTCCCCCCCAAAAATTTTTAAAAATTTTTTTTTAAAAACCCCCCCCCCCCCCCCCCCCAAAGGGGGGGGAAAATTTTTTTAAAATTTTTTTTTAACCCTGGGGGAAAATTTTTTTTGGGGGAAAAGAACATGGGGGTTCCCCCCGGGGGCCCGGGGTTTAAATTAAAACCCCTTTAAAATTTTTTTGGGGGGAATTTTTCCCAAACCCCCTAAAAAGGGGGGGAAAAATTTTAAACCCCCCCCCGGGGGGAAAAAACCCCGGTTAAAGGGGAAAATTTTCCCCTTTTCCCCTGGGGGGGGGGTTTTTTTTTTTGGGGGAAAACCCAAAAAATTTTTTTTTCCCAAACCCCCCTTAAACCCCCTTTTTAAAAAAAAAAAAAGGGGGGCTGGTGGAGTATAAAAGAAGGTCCCCCGGGGGTCCCGATGTCAGCTAAATTTTTTCAGGTTTGGGAACAAAATGGGGCTTTTAGCCCAATTTTTTCTAAAGGGGCTAACTCAGTTCCCAATATCTATGCATTTAAGGGAATCATGGGGAATATTTTTTTTGATACTGTATTAATAATGTCCTAAACCCAGTTTTTTTTTATGGGCCCTTTTATTTTTTCACCAGAAAACCCCGAGGAGGGGACCCCCCCGGGCTGGGGTTGGCCCTCTGTTTTTCTCCCCTCCCTTTCCCGGGGGCAGTTTGGGACTATCTTAACCAGGCCCCCCCAAAAAAGAAGAAAAATTTTAGGGGGTTTTTAAGAAACTTTGGTAAATATAAAGCCCCGGCCCCCATGGGGTTTCAGGAGAAATTTTACAAGATTCTTAATCCTGAAGCCACAAACCCCCCGAACCCCCGTCTCTAATTTTTTTCCTGACTAACACCCCATCCCCCTCTTTTGAAAATGGGTTTATAAAAGTTTTTTCCGAAGCCAGGGAAAAAGGGCGTGTCTCTCCCCCCCTTTGTACCGCCCCAAATTTTGTTAAAAAAATGTTGACTTAAAAATCATTTCTAAGGTGTTGGCGGCAAGGCTGACCACTCTTCTTCCCCGTCCCCATTTGCCCTAACAGACCCGGATTCGGGAAGGGCAGAGAGCCGTCTCTAATTTTTGCAAAAAAAATTACGTCCTGGGGGAGATTTAAAAGTAAAACCGGGGGTTCTTTCCCCCTCCAGTGTTCCCGTCCATTTATGCAGAAAAAACGTTCGACAGGGTCAGTTGGGAAGGGGTTTTTGGGGGGGTTTGGGGGCAGTGATGGGCGGATTCCGGGGTTCCAGGGAGCCTTTGTTTTTTATATCTCTTCACTTTATACCCGCCCCCCGCTCAGTTTTATGCAGGGTATTTTTTTCTAGGGCCCTTCTTTGGGGAGAGACACTCGCCAGGGATAACCCCTTTAAACCCAAAATGTTTAATTTGGCATAGAAAAACCTCTCCCGAGCCCTGGCCCTAATCCAGATCTCCCGGGGATTAATATGGCTCATCCAATTTTAAGGGCTCCTTATTTTCTGATGACTTTGATTTATCTATCTGACCCACCCGGGGGAGGTTTGATAGCTCTAGATCTGTTTTCATGAGTTTGGCCCTTCTCGGGCTTCAAAGGGTTTAAAAGTTTCTAAGTCCGGGGTTTGTTGGGGTCTCTCCCCTTTCTTTATTACCTTCTTCAATCGACTTCACCCAATTTACCTTATTCCCTGGCGGGGGGGCCTCCATCCCCAAATATCGGGAAAAAAATATAGGTAAAACCCCTGGGGTCCCCTTTTTTACCTCAAAATTTCCCCCCCCCTGTTCCTCAAAATTGGTAAGGAAAAATAGAACGATGGATGCATCTTCCGCTCCCCTTACTCGTAAAAGGGTTTATCTTCTCAAGATGAGGGTGTTCCCAAAAATATATATTTGTTCCAAAAAAATCCCCCTTAAATTTCTTTTGAAAATAAAGATTTCCGCCAATTTATTACCCGCTTTTTACTTCTTTCCCATGGAATAAAAAAACCCCCCCATAGCCCTAGCCCAAAATGATCCCCCCCAAGGGATAGGGGGGGGGGTGAATTTTTCCGGGTTGAGGTTGTATAATCTAAAACCCGGGCCCCCTGCGTCCGGATGGAAATTTGGGTTAAAAAAAGGCTTCCAAAATTTTTCCAATCTCTCCTTTTCTGAGGCGGCACTTTTTTTTCACCCCTAACGCTTCCAGGCCCTTTTTCATACCAAATATTTTTGTCTTCCTAAGGGTGGCGAAGCATAGCCTCATAGTGAGGGACACGATTTGGAGCCCGGAAGGGCCCGTAGAAACCTTTTTTTCTCTGCCCTTTCCAGGGCCAGTAGTTACCTTTCCTATCTATGGACACCCAGAAATTTAAACCTGGGGCCCTTTATAACCCCCAATTTTAAAGTCTGGAGGAGTAAGGGGCTTTAACTATTTCCCCAAGGGTTATTCACCCCCTTTCCCCCCAACGGATTTACCCCTCTCTCAGAAATTTTTTCAAAAATATCCTTTCCCCCCATCGAAATTTTTTGGGGTTTTCCCCCCAAATAGTAAGTTTTTATTGAAGTACGGAAATAGGCCCCCCTCATTTTAAGTTGAATGCTTTTTATAATTTATTGGCCCTACTTCTTTAAACAAAGGCCCCTCTCTATAGCGCTATATGCCCGGTTTTCGTAGGGGTTCAGAAGGGCGAGGGGCCTTGCAGGATTTTTGCTAAGTGGGGAGAAAAATCTACCCTAACCCGGCGTCTCTAATACAATTCTCCAGGGTTGGCGGGAAGGGGCCATAAATATATAGTTAATTTAGAAAATGGAGGGGACCCCTTTTTTTAGGAAAATTTCCCCCTTCCGCAATTTTCGGCTTTTTAAATTCCCCCCCATCCCGCTTGTCCAGACCTTTGACGTCCTTTGCCCTAAATGTGGCACCCCCGCAAAAGATTTTTTTCCATGTTATGGGGGCCTGTGTTTGGGAAAACCCTAAGTTTGGGGGGACAGTCATACAAACCTGAACCCTTTAAATTTTTGGGGTTTATTTTTAAATTTAGAGCCAACACAGCTCCTTTTTCCATAATTTACCACAACCCTTTTAGGAAAACCAAATCACTTATAATATTTTTATTAGCGGCTTAAAAAGGCCCCCTGGCCAAATGGTTGGAATCAACCGCCCCAAAAATTGAAAGGGAAATGAACCCGGGGGGTAAAAAAAAAATCTTGAAATGGGCAGAATCAACATTAAACAGGGCTTTAAAGGGAAAACCCCAAAGGGGTTTTAAAAATTTTTTAAGAAATGGCAGGAGTTTTTAGGGAAAAAATTTTAAACCCCCCAGGAGATCAAGGAGATCATGCAGCCTTTTATTTTACACCTCCTGGTATTCTCCCCTCGACTAGGGGCACCTGCGGTCTTTGGATGTCCGTATCCCCCTAACATGGGAGCCCGTCCTCAGCCATAGCCTGACAACATGCCCCGGAATTTTCTCCCTTGGTAACTGTGCGTCAGAGTTGGGGGTGAAATTTGTCCTTAAACTATTTCCTTCCTCGGGTTTTTTGGGACAAGGGCCGTTGACGATCTCACCCGCATTGTATCAGCCAGTATTTGTTTTTCAACCCTTTTTTAACCGACCTTAAATTTAACATGGTGGGATTTTTTTATTTTTTATTAATTTTTTCCTTTTTTTCCCCTTTTGGGTACCAATGTTTTTTGTTTTTTGTTTTGTTTTGTTTTTTTTTGGAGGGGGGGGTTCCCCTTTTTAATTATTTTTTTGCCCCTTTTTTTTCCCTTTTGTGAAAGATGGAGAGTCTTTTGCTTTATCCCTTATTATTATGATTTCCAAAGTATGTCATTAGTGCTATTTTGTACTTTTTTATTGGTTGTACTTTTCTTAATTTTTACTAATGATGCCTTTTATTATTTTTTTTGTGTAAACAAGTGGTATTTATCTATTGGACCCGTTAGGCCCGGGTTTACAAGGCTTTTCCCGACGGTTTTGTGCGCCGTATTTAGGCAAAATTCCCCCCGTGAATTAAAGGGGGGGGGACGGGGGCGGGGCCGGAGCGCGGGGGGGCGCCCTCCCGGCCCCCCAAAAACCCTTTCATTGTTTACGGGCGTCCCCGCCGTAAATAATGTGCATGTCACTTTTCCCCCCCGCGGCGGATTTGCCGGGGGGGGAGGAGCGGGGGAATCCCCCGTTCTTTAAAAGGTTTTTTTTTTTTTTCCCCCCCCCCCCCCCCACCCCCCCCCCCCCCCCCCCCCCCCCACCCCCCAGGGAATTCCGTTGCCCAAATTGGGGGTTTTGAACCGCGGCCCCCCCCCATCCCCCCCCCTCCCTATGCCCTTGGAAAAGGGGCCCCCTTTTTTTGTTATTGGAAAAAAGTAATAAAAATTATGTTTACAAAAAAAAAAAAGTGGTCTTGTTTTTTAGTTTGGGGGTTTTTTAAATATGAGGGGGATCTAACATGAAGGTCCCTCAAAGCCCTGTCAGAACTGGGCTGATCGGTAAAAAAATCTATTTTGCAAATTTTCTTTAAAAAGTGAGAAATTATTACTAAATTTCTAAACCCCCTGATATTATAAAAAAAGACATTTAAAAAAAGTTTCCCAAAAAACACCCGGGTTTTTGCTTTGATATAAACGGTTTTGGGGGGGAATAGTATCTGTCTTAACACGGAAATTTTTGAAAATTTGAAAATGGCAAATGTTTTCCCAAATTTTTATATTTTTTCCAAATAAACAAGAATTTTTGTGGGCCAAAAATTTTTTGCTAACTTTAAAAACACAATGTGTCATGAGGGAAAAAAAACTTTTGAATTTCACATGGATATGTAGAAATGTCAAAAAAAATTTTTCTTGCATTTAAAATGGGCAAAATGTTTAAAAATTTTTAAAAAAGGTTTAAAATTGCTTGACCCTAAAAAACATTATTTACTTAAAAGGGGGGGTTTTTTGCCACAAAGATTAGCTTTTTAAAAAGAAAAGGGAAAAAAAAAAAGATTTAAATTTAAAACTATTAGCAAATACATTGCGTGGTGATTTTTGCTTTTTCAGGGGTAAGAAAATGTTTTACTGTAGTGTACAAGTTTCTCTTGGGTTTTTTGGGCCACTCTCTTGCTCTTTTATCACTCATTGCTCCCTTTCTGTCCTTAGTGGGGTCTTACTCTCAAAACAGAAGTTTATTTACCTATGTTAATGACAAGTTTAAAAGCCTTACCCAAAAAAGTCCAAGAAAAGGGGATAAGCATACTTGATAAAGACTCCTTCTGTTGGTCGAAAAGTCTCTGGGTTTTTTACTGGGATTTATTTAAAAAAGATAAAAACCCAAAGCTGATGCCCTTTTTGGACTCTTTTGTGAAAGGGCTTAAGGTGAGGATGGGCCTCTCTCATGGGTTTGGCAGTCTGGTGCATTGCTTTATGTTTTAAAAACGGACACGAAAGGGGTTTCCCGGGGCTGTCCAAATACACAAAAATTTATTAAGTTTAAAAACCCTTTGACTCTGTTAAGCTTTGTAACTTCTATTTTTCAAACCTCCAGCAAACCATGTCCCTCTCACAGAAATTTAGCTAGGAATAGCAGAGGTTTTTATGCAAAAACACAATTTAGAAAAACCCCGCGGGAGTCTAACAAGGAATTTTTGAATCCCGAAGTGGTCTTGGCTCTATGAAACAGCATGGTTTTGCCCCAAATCATGTAATGATTTTTTTTGTCCTTTATTTTTAAAATATTTTTTTTCCTGTCAAACCTGTTTATCTTTAGTTATTTTTTATTTCTGAAACCTTTGTTTATAGTGTGATACTTTATCATGATTGTTTTTCTTATCATTCATAATGGGTATTTTTTATTTTTTATGCCCCCTTTTTAAATACACGCCAAAATCCTGCTGGCTTTTCGAGGCAGCTGATTGACACTGCAGGGCAGCCTTTGTATGTTGTCTATGAGTAAAGAGCCCCGGGATCCCCCTAAAACGCTAATTATTCAATTTTTTTGGGCCCATACCTTGTCCCACCATTCTCCCAATACAAATGTTTTTTGCAGGACATAAATAAAATTTTAGGGTTTAAAAATTAGGGCCCATCAAAACCCTGCCTCTGGAGCAAAGGGTTTCCCTTTCCCTTTCAAAAACTGCCTTGTACTCCCCGGGGGGGGGGGGGGTTGGGGGCAATGAACCGGGTTTATCTAGGCAGTTAAAGAAAACTCTTTATTAGTTAAAATTTTTCCTATTCAAGGATCTGAAGGACAAATAGCAGTAAACAAATTATACTGCCTTCCCAACATAATGACAAAAAATATAGGGTTAAATTTTTGGGAAAAGGTTAATTCCCCGCGGGGCTCCCAGAGAAATTAAATATGTATTGCCAGATTACCCAAACAGATTTACAGTTTAATTGCTAAGACTCCCCCGGGGGAAAGATTTGTGATCTCATTTATTGTAAGGGAAAAGTAGGGGTTTCCCAAAGAAATTTAAAAAAAATTAAAAATTGAGGTTTATGTCATTTGGGCCTTTGTTATTCCCAATAAATTATTTTTAAAATAATAAAAATGAAAAATATAAAAGTATCAAAATTTATAAAAATATGCTAGGAAATAGGGAATAAAAAACATAAAAATACCAAAATTGGTAAACGGGGTGAAAAGACAATAGTTACATTTTTTAAATTTTTCCACTGAATTTTTCTACCTGTCTTTAAAAGGGAATTATAATCCTTTTTTTTCCCGGGCCTTCCCCAAAGGCATAATGGTTTTCAGTTATTTTAAAAATATACTTTTAAATAAAATATATAAAAAGGGAAAAAACCAATAAATACCCAAAACATATTTACGGGTTTTACATAAAATTTTGGGTTTTTTCGTTTCCCATTTTCGAAAGTAAAGTCATTTGGGCTGAAACCCGGGGGGAAAAAAAAAACTAGATTGGGGGGATGTTTTTTTTAAACCCAAAAAACCAAAAGAAGGAGATAGTGGGGCAAAAACGGGAGCATGGAACAGAACCATGGATTTTTAGATAGGGGGACAGGCCTAAAAACCCAGAATAGGAGTATAAAATTTCAGGAAAAAAAAGAATGGGGTAGAAGCTGGCTGAAAAAAGGGGGAAACATAAAGACCATGAACAGCCCGGGAACTGGAATTTAAAGTTTTACAAGGGGCAGGGCCCAAAAAAAACAGGTGATTTTTGGGGCCCTGTAAAACCCAAAAAAGGGTTTTCCAGGAGACCCCCAAGATCAGGGGAAAGGGAGTTATCAAAAATTGACCCCGGGTTTGCTGGGGCGGGAAACAAAAACTGTAAAAATAAAAGAAACAGCAATCAAAAACAGCCGGGGCCAAAAACAGGTGGTGCCGGGAAAAAAATTGCCAATAAAAAAAGCCATTAATAGGCCCTTTTGGGAAAAAAAGGGTTTCTGGGGAAACGGGTATCAGTAAAAAGCTTAGATGGAATCGGAACGACCCCGATCAGTGAGCGATGAATCCCTCGATGGAACCAGGGGGAACAATGCAGAATTTTCCGGGAGTGAAGCTTGCTCGGGAAACAGAGCGAAAAGGTTATCATGATGGGAAAAGGCAGCCAAGATGAAAACAGACCAAAGAATGATGTGGGAAGTGTAGTCGGGAAAAAAGCCAGAGATTAAAACCCATTAGTATCATAGTATAAAAAAAACTTAGGCGGGAGTAGCGGGAAATTTGGGACCAAGATTTAAGTTGCTGATCTCCCATGTAGTAATTAAAAAAAAAACCCAAGGAAATTTACGTATCTCAGCCCCTGCCCGAAACTCAAAACGGGCCCATAAATGCCCCCAAAAACCCCCTGTTAATGCCCAATTAAATATCTAAACCTAAACCCCTTTGTAATTGGGCCTTTGAATTTTTCCCTGGAACTACAGTGGCCATACAAGTATCGGGCATAGAAATTTAAGATTCAGGAGCAATGTAGCTCACAGTTTTCCCAGGATTCGGGGTAGAAGTGATACCAAAAAAGTCCCAAGATTTTCACCCAAAATTTTTAGGATGAAAAACAGATGTCAGGGGGGTTAGTGATGAGGACTGTGTAAAACTTTTCGTTATCGATTTCGATAGTCGATATCTTTCAATTATCATGCTGATACCCCGATATTCCAAAAATAGATAATCGCCGAGGGGACCTTTAAAAGTCTATGGGAGAAAAAAAAAACCCTTCATTCTTACACCCAAACGGGGGGAGAAGCTGGAATTAACATCCACAACATAAAGGGGGTTTAAATAAAAAAAATTTTCTTTGGAAAGGGAAAAATTGGCAACAAGAGCCCACAAAAAAAAAGTCACGGGGAACCTTTCCCACTACCCCTTTTCTTGTACCACGGGAATGTTTTTTAAAACCCGGCATGCCCCCAAAAATTTAAAAAAAGTCCCAAAGAAGTCAGTATTATTTAAACCCATTTTTTTACTTAAAACTGGACATTTACTACCCCTGTCCGGGAAACCCATACCCATGACCCTTAAAACCAAATTCTGCCCACAGTTTAAAAAAAGTGCTAAAAAAAGGGGAGTCTTTCAACCACCTTTTTAGTTAAAATGGACATTGATTTTTTTTACCTGTCCTGGCCCGCCAGTATGACCTTTAAAAACCGGGGTTTTCTGACCCACAGATTAAAATGTCCCGGGAAAAAAGGGAAAGTCTTTCAACCACCTTTTTAGTTGAACTGGACATTGATATCCATGTCCGGGACCGCAGATGACCCAAAAAAACCTCCCACAGGTGCCCTTTATGGGACCTTGCAGAAAATTTTTCTCAATAAGAAAAAAAATTTTTAAAAAAAACAACTCTTTTTTCCCTTTAACTGTTTGCTGCTAGAGCTACTTGTCTTTCAACCACCATTTTAGTTGAACTGGACATTGACAATAGCTGCCCTGGGCCACAGCAGGGAGCCCCAGTCCTGAAAGACCCCCAGTTTAAAAAAATTTTCCCGGGGAAAAAGGGAGTTTTTCCAAACCCCCCATTTTGGGGAACGGGCATTGATTTATCCTGTCCTGGACGCAGTATGACTTTTAAAAACCTGTTTAAACCCACGGGGTTTTAAAAAAGTCCCGGGAAAAAAGGGTTTTTTAAACCAAACCTTTTTGGGTTGGGAACTGGACTTTGGGACCACCCAAATGTTGGACCGCAGCATCCCCCAAAAAACCCTGAAGGTGCCCTTATGGACCTTCAGCAAAAAAATTTCTCAATAAGAAAAAAAACAATTTTAAAAAAATTTCGTTTTCCATTACTGGGCGTTTAAAGTTTAACTTGCCATTTTACTGGTGAAAATTGTTCCACCGTGACATTGAATGTGAAGAAAAAACGAAACAGATGCCCCCAATGGGGTAAGGGGGCCTGTCTGAAAATCCTGCATTCGGGGAAATTTACTGATAAAGGGGAGGGGAGGCTTTTAAACGTGGATCACGCAGGTTCAGCGGGAAAGGGGGATTTTACAGTGGGTGGGGTGAGAAAAAAGGGGGCTGGCACCCGTCATCTTTTTTAACCGGCAGGTTCAGCTAGCGGGGCCCCAAGTTACGTTGGTGCAGTGAAAAGGCCCAGGTTTGGCGTCCGTCATCCATTAAAGGGCCCAAAAATCCCCCTTATGACGTGGGCAACGAAAACGTCGTGTTTGAAGCGATTACGGAAGCGGAAAGTGTGAGCTAAGACCCCCAAACCCCTTTTCCTCAGTAGACAGCCCAAGCCCTGGGTAGCGCTTGTGAAATTTTCTCCCCTCTACAAAGAGTGCTTTCCCCTCCGTATGGGGTGGGACAATTAAATTTTTCCTTTGGGAAAATTTGCTGGGATTGAGCCCCTTTTTCCCCCCAGGTCCCCTTTTTTTTGGCATTCTTTTTTCGTTTTACTCAACGGCTGGGGAAAATTTGGGCCAAAATTCTTGGGGTGGGGGGAAATGTCCCTCCATCCCACCTTGTCCTTTGGAAAAAACCTAAATTGTTTAAGTTTCCTGTACCTCCCCTTTTACAATTTCAGGAAAGGGAAAATTGTATCAGCTTTTTTTGTACATTCAAGTTTTTTTGGTAGTTTTAATTCTAGAAAACACTTGTTTTAAATGGGGTTGTCTCACTAAGGGGGTTTTTAGCTATGTTAAAGATTTGCAAAAAAAATAAATAATTTTGCAATATGTTTTCCTTTTAAAAGGTCCCACCTATTTTTGTTTTTTTACGGGACCAAAGCCACATAAATTTCAAAACCCTTTACCGTTGAGCCATGTTGACAATTGTGAAGAAAAAATGGGCTGTTAGAAAACCCCCATTTTTTACCCAAAAAGAACCTGTGTTTACCCGTATTTTTACAGCAAAATGCCCCAAAAAAATGCAAAAAAAAACCATTTGGGGACTCCCTTTTCATTTGTGAAGAACAAAAAGGTTTTGTTAGAAAACCACATTTTTTTTTTTAAATTTGGGGCCCGTAGTAAAAGTGCATTTCCGCAGCATGACCCAAAAAATTATAAAAATGACTTCTCAGCCCATGTTAAAAAAATTTGAGGGAGAAAAGCCACTTTAGAAGCCCCCATTTTTGCTCCAAAGGACTTTGATTTTTGCCGTATCTCACCGGGAAACCCTGACCCCCAAAAACCAAATTTACAGTGCAAAAAATTTGAAAGATGAAGTGAATAAAGGGGAAAACCCTTTTTTTCATGAATCCTTGGGGTTTTTTACAGTTCTTCACTGCAAAACCAGAAAAAAGTCTTTTGGGGAAATGAGAATAAAAAAAATTTCAGAAGAAATGTTTATTTTTTAAAAAAATTTTTTTAAGGGGGGACCCCTTTTTGTTTTGGAAAAAGGAATGTGAAGTAGCCCGGGAACTAATCGGTGAACCCCGGCAAAATTGGGGGCCCCAAGGAAACATCAGTGATCCATGCCCGGTTCATCTTTAGGGAAAATTTAAACCCATCAACATTATCTTGGGAAAGCCGGATTTCGTTTGGGCTGTAATGACTCCTCCAGCAGTGCTGAAGGTCCCTCAGTTTTGACGTGGGGTGCTGGGCAGGACAACCCTCTATGGTTTTTGGCCCGGGAGCTCAGGCCATTTTATCCCAATTTTTTATAACCCCAAAAATTGATTTGGGGTCGGAACATAAACAAAAACATCGGGGGTTGAAAAGCAGATAGTCGTGCCCCCATGATCTTAAGCCCGGGTTTTGTGTGTTGGGATGTGCAAAAAAAACTATTAAAAATTACATGGTTTAGGAAAAATTGTATTTTTTTCAGCAAGACACATAAAAACAGTTACTAGAAAATTCCCGCATCCCAATTTTTAAATTTCTCGCCTGCACCCCCCCCCCCCCCCTCCCCACTGTGGACAGCGCTAGATGCTTCTTTAAAAGTCCTTGTCTAACAAATAAGAATTTTTAAATCTCTAATCTTCCCCATATTCTTTAAAGTTCACAGATAAAGGCATAGTTGTCTGTATGAATAAAGAGAAAAACTGGTCTCTGGGAAAAAAACTGTGGGTGGGTTTTAGAGAGATCCCAGACAAGTCCCGCTCTAGTGAGAAAACTGGAAAAAATGATGATGAACAGGAAAAGGTGTTCTATACAAAACGGGGGTCATGTGATTTTTTTAGCCCAAAACAACCTCCCCAAACACAGTTATGACGTGCACACCCAGCTCACCCCGCTCTTTGCTCTAAGCTGATTTGCTGGCCCCCAAAATGACAGGGAAACGCCCAAAAATGGGCGTTTGTAATAGTTTTCTGCGGGTTGTTTCCTAAAATATCCCTGGATCGGAAATTTTCCCAAACAACCTAAAAATCGGCCGGGTTTCAAAATTTGTCGTTTATTTAAACGTCATTCTAGTTTGGGCAGGAGTAGTGCAAATCACTACTTTTTAATTAGACAAAAACGCCGTTGGGTCAGCAAACCCAAGTTTTAAAAAATAATTACCCAAAAAAGCCAACAAAGCAGCAGAACATCCATGGTGAAGTAGCCCTGGGTTTTACCATCAATTTGTTTCCCGGAAAATTTATGAAAAAAGAAAAAATCAGCATAAAAAGGATTTTTATTCAGGAAATAAAAATTGTGGGAAAGGGTTTCGGCTCAAAAAAAGCAGCAGAGCCTTTTTCAAGCATAATAAAAGTGCTTTTTTAGTTTTTTTCAAAAAAATGTACACCCCCTAAGTAAGTTTCCCCAAATTTTAAATTAACCAATACAAAAAGTAGTATAAAAAATGTATCCCAATCAAAATTTTATTCCCAGAAAAATTGGCAATTTTACCCAAAAATTTTCCGTTTAAAATTGGGTTCAACAGCGCGAGCACTGTTAAAACTTTTTTATACCCATTTGTATTGGTTTATTTGAAATTTTTGGTATTTAATTAGTGGGTATATATATTTTGACACTAGAAGCCTTTTTTGCTTTTAGAAAGGTCTGCCCGCAATTTTTTGGCCCAAACGGTTTCCCCAAAAATTTTTTAATTTTTGGGTTTTTGGGTTTAAAAAAGCCCGTAACGGTCGGCGGTAAAATGTCGCCGATTGCTGGAAACCCCTGTGGTTTACCGCAGGGGAGATGGTATTTTTGGGAGCCACGTAGGGAGGGGAGTCTTAAAGGGGGCCCCGTCTTCACCGGGGCCCGCCCCAAAAAGGGGGATGGGGCTTTTGTGGGGGAACCCCCAGGTCCCCACCCCTGACGCGGCTACCTGCGGTGCAGCCCAGGTGCAGGACAGGATTCCAGGCACAGAAATTTGGGGGTTGGGAAAAGGGAAAAGCAGGAAACTTGTGCAGCAGGATTCCGCAGGAAAAATAGAATAGGGCCCCTCAGGGTTACAGCAAGGGACCCGAAAAGGTAACACGGGCAGGTTTCAGCCCGGGGGAAAGAGGGCAAACCCGGGGACAGGGGCAGGCAGATGTTCAGGGCTCTGGGTAGAACTGGACCCCGCATTCAGGGGTTAAAAACCAGGATAGCAGCCCCGAGAAGCTTTACAGGAGTCAGGATGGGCTCAGCATGAGGCACGCACAACACTGCAAAGGACTAAAACCCCGAGGGCCCGACAGGAATTTTCTTTATAGCCCGGGGGCAAAATAAGAGGAAAGGGGAAAAGAACAGGGAACCCATAAAGGACGGAAGCTGCCGGTGTGACCCTAGGAGGTTTCAGTACGCGTACGGACCCCCGGAAGAGGGGCAAATTTTTTTTTTTTTTTTTTGGGGCTTTTTTTTTTTTTTTTTTTTTTTTTTTTTTTGGTCTTTTTTTTTTTTTAATTTTTTTTTTTGGTTTTTTTTTTTTCCCTTTCCCCCAAAAAGCCCCCCTTTTCCCAACCCAAACCCCCTCCCCCCATGGCCCCCCCTTGGCCCGGCTCCAAAGGGAGGGACCGCGGATTTAACTGTGAAAAAAAATTTTTTTTCCCCTGAACCCTTCCCTTTTTCCCTCCGGTTTTCCCCTTTTCTTTAATTGTTTTGTATATTTTTTTAACCCTTTCTAAAACCCCCGAGGGAGTTGACCCTGGGGTTGGCCAACCCCGCGTACCCCCCCCCTTTAATGGAGGCCAAAAAACTCTCCAAAACTAAATTTGTTTTTCCCCGGTGAGGAATGTAAAACCCCCCCCCCCCCTCTCCTAAACCACTCTCCCATGTTTTCTTATTCTGCATGGGATAATTTATTAACAATTAAAACAAAGTTTTAACTTAAATCTAGATTTATATATTAAAAATTTTACAGGGTTTAAAAAAATTTGACTGCGGTATTCTTTTCTTTCCATTTTCCAAATTTAAAAAAAATTAATTTGAAGGG